>PVKS010003121.1:0-108084 GCA_004027875.1 Aplodontia rufa | reverse complement strand
GTGGTGGCTCAGCAGTTTGAGCACTTGCCTGACACACACAGGATCCTGATTTGAACCCCGGCACCCCATACACAAGTAAATTTTGGAGAAACAAAGGACAGATGAAAAATAAATAAAATTCATTATGTCTTTCTCTTTTTCTTTACAAAAAAACAAAACAACAAGAACAACAACAACAAAAAAAAAACAAACAAAAAAACTTAAGACAGAAGTTTTGGGGAATGAGAGGAGATACTTTTTCATCGAAATAATAGCAAAAAATTTCCTTAATCCTGGCAGTGATATGAGCATGCATTTACTGGAGGCATTTAGAACAACAAATAGGACCAGAAAACAATTTTTTGTGACATGTTGGAGTTAAAATGCCAAAAATTCAAAACAAAAAAAGAATTTTAAAAGCTTCAAAAGAGAAGTGTCATGTCAATTATAAAGGTAAACCTATCAAAATATCACCAGTCTTCTTAGAAAAATTCTAAAGGCCATGAAGTCATGGTATGATATATTTTGAGACCTGAAAGAAAATAATAACCAATCTAGACCGCTATATCCAACATAAAAACCTTCCAAGACAAGCATAAACTAAAGGAACTCATGACTACAAAGCCAGAATTGCAGAAGATATTTAAAGGAATCCTTCACAAAGAAAAAGAAGATAAAAATAACTAAGAGAGCTTGGGAAAGAATAAATCTCACCGGAAGAAGAGATAAGAAAAAGATAATTGAGAATGATTCAAACATTAGAAAAAATGATAAGAAATAGCACATACCTTTCTATAATGACATTGAAAAAAAAAACAGTCTTAATTCTCCAACTGAAAAACACAGAGTGGCAGATTGAAATAAAAAATGAGGCCCAACTATATCTTGTCTCCAAGAAACACACCTCATAGACATAGACATTCATAGACTGAAAGTGTCAGCATGTAATATAACATTATATGCAAATGGAATCCAAAAGGAAGCAGTAGTAGCTACTCTAATATCAGACAAAAAAGATTTCAAACCAAAACAAGTTAGAAAAGGCAAAGAAGGAAGTTACAAAATGATCAAGGGAACAATCATAGAAGAAAATGTAATGATTATAAATGTTTATGCCCAAAATGTCAGTACACCCAGTTTTGTATAACAAGCATTACTTGACATAAAAGGACAGATATGCCCCAATACAATAACATTGGGGGAATTCAAGACATCTCTCTCATTAATAAATGAGAGAGATTAATAAATAGGTCATCCAGACAGAAAGTAAACAAAGATAAAATAGATATAAACTACAATATATAGATCAAAGGTACCCAACAGACATAATAGAGTATTTCATCCAACAACAATTGAATATATTTTCTTTTCATCCACTTATGTAATTTTCTCCAAAATTAATTGCTTAGGCCATAAAGCAAGTCTTAGAAAATAAAAAATTGAAATAGTCTCTTGCATCTTTTCAGATCAAGATGGAATAAAATTAGCAATCGGTAGCAAGAAAAACCTACATAAAGCTATGGAGATTGAACAGTACATTTTTGAATGATGAGTGAGTCATTTGAATATATCAAAGAGTAAATTAAAAAATTAATAAATTAAAACCAAAATAGAAATGTATCATTCCAGAATCAGTGGGAGGCAGTAAGGGCATTTTTAAGAGGGAAGAAGTTTATAGCTCTGAGTACCTCTAATTAAAAAAAGAAAATTTGAAAGATCTCAAATAAGTAACTTAATGATGCATCTCAAGTTCTTGGAAAAAACAAGAATAAATGAATCCCAAATCCAGTAGAAGAAAAGGAATAATTGAGATCAGAGCTGAAATTCATGAAATAGAGATTAAAAGAATAATACAAGGGATCAATAAGACAAGGAGCTGATTCTTTGAAAAACAATGATTAGGCCTTGGATGAATTAACAAAAAGGAAAAGGGAAGGAGAGAGAGGAGAGAGAAAGAGAGAGAGAAATGCCCCATTTAAAAAGATTATATTTCAATAAATTAAAAATCTAGAAAAAATAAAAAATTTTCTAGATACATATAACCTCCTAAAACAGAACCAAGGGGATACAGAAAATCTAAACAGACCAATAATAAGCAATGAGATTGAAGCAATAATAAAAATGTCCCAACAATCAAAAACCCAGACCCAGTGGGTTTCACAGCTGAATTTGACCTGCTCCTTAAAGAAGAGCAATGTCAATACTTCTCAAAAAGTTTTGAGAACCAGAAAGGAAGGGAATGCTTCCAAACTTATACTATGAAATCGGTGTTAACCCAATACCAAAAAATTCATCAAGGAAAGGAAATTAGAAATCAAAATCCTTGATGTACATATATTCAAAATGCTTAATAAAATACTAGCAAGCCAAATTTGACAATATATTAAAAAGATCATAATCATAATCAAGTAGGTTTTATTACAGGAAGGTAATGATGGTTCAAAATACCTAAAAAAGAAACATAATATACCACATTAATAGAACTAAGGACAAAAATTACAAGATCACCTCAAAAGGTGCATAAAAATTCTTCAACAAAATTCAATATCCTTTTGTGATAGAAAAAAAAAACACTGAAGAAACTAGGAATAGAAGCTTCCTTCAACATAATAGAGGCTATACATGGAAATCTGAAGTCAACATCATACTAAATAGGAAAAAATGAAAGCTCTACTAAGGAATAAGTCAGGATGTCCACTTTCCTCACTCCTATTCAAAATAATACTTGAAATTTTAGCCATGGAAACTAGGCAACAGAAAAAAAATAAAAAGGATACAAATAACAAATGAAAAGATCAAATTATCCCTGGTTTTAAGATATGACCCTATGCTTTGGAGACCCTAAAAGTTCCACCAGAGGACTTCTAGAGCTAATAAAGAAATTCAGCAAAGTAGCAGGATACAAAATCAATACAAAAATTAACAACTTTTCTATACATCAGTAATGAACCCTCTGAGAGAAAGATCAGGAAAACAAATTCACAATAGCTTAAAATTAAAAAAAAAAAAAAACCCTAGGAGTACACATAGCCACATTGCCAAAGAAGTGAAAGACATCTTCAATGAAATTATTGACCATTGAAGATAGTAACTGAATGGGAAGATGGAAAGACCCACCATATATATGGATGTACCTTATTAAAATGTACACATTCAATACCAACCCCTTCAAACTACCAATGACATTCTTCACAGAGGTAGAAAAAGCAATCCTAAAATTCACATGAGAGGCTAAAAAACCTACCATAGCCTAAGAAATCCTGAGCAAAAGGAGTAATACTGAAGCTATCACAATACCAAATTTCTAACTATACTACAGAGCCATTGTAGCAAAACCAGCATGGTATTGGCATTAAAAACAGCGATACACACCTATGGAAAAAAAAAATAGAAGACATACAGTAAGGCAAAACCACATAACTACAGTCATCTGATCCTTGACAAAGTTGTCAAAAAGGTTGGAGGAAAGACAGTTGATTTAAGAAATGGTGCTGGGAAGACCGGTTATCCATATGTAGAAGAATAAAAACAGATCCCTATCTCTCACCTTGTATAAAAGTCAACTCAAAATGGGTCAAAGACCTAAGTATAAGATCTAAACTTTACAAATGTTAGAAGAAAACACAGGGGAAATGCTTCAAGATATAGGCATAAGCAATGACTTTCTGCTTAGGATTTCTATAGCTCAGGAAGTAATAAGAAGATCAATAAACACAATGACATTGAATTAAAAAAACTCTAGTACAGCCAGGCATGAGTGCATGCCTGTAATCCAAGCAACTCAGGAGGCTGAGGCAGAAGGATCATAAATTTGAGGTCAGCCCTAGCAATTTAATGAGGCTGTGGCTCAAAATAACCAAAAGGCTGGTAATGTGACTCAGTAGTTAAGCACCCCTGGGTTCAATCCTTAATACCAAAGGAAAAAAAAAAAGAAAACTAAAATTTTTTATCAAAGAAAAAGAAGCAATTAATAGAGTGAAATCATCATCTACAAAAAGGTAGAAAATCTTTGCCAGCAACTCTTCTAACAGAGGATTAACATCCATAAAATAAAAAGAACTCAATGCCAAAAAAATCAAATATCCCAATCCATTAGTAGGCAAATGAACTAAGCAGACACTTCTCTCAAAAAAGTACTAACGAACAGCAATTATGTGAAAAAAAAATGATCAACATCTTCAGCCACTAGTGAAATGCAAACACAAAGCACATTGAGATTCTATGTCACTCCAGTCACCAAGAACACCAATAATATTAAATGCTGGCAAGGATGCAGAGAATAAGGAAGACTTACTGTTGGTGAGAAGTCATATTAATACAGCTGCAATGGAAATTAGTGAAGAAATTTCTCCATAGACTAAAAATAGAACAACCATATGATCAAGCTATAAGCTACTCCTTGGTACGGATCCAAAAGAATTAAAGTCAGCATACTATAGAGATGCACGCATACTCACGTTTATCATGGCAAATTCACAAGGGCCGAGTTAAGGGATCAGCCCAAGTGCACATCAACAGATGAATGGATAAAAAAAATCTGGTATACATACATATCAAAGTTTTATTCATCCATAACGAAAAATAAGATTACATCATTTGCCGGAAAATGCATGGAAATGGAGAGCTTCATGTTAAGCAAAATAGCTAGACTCAGAAAATCAAGTATTATTTTTGCTCTCATTTGTGGAAGCTAGTGGGGGAAAAGGACAATATAAACATAGAAGGGAGATCTTTAAGAAGAAAGAGGGTTGTGGGAAAGGGAAAGAGAATCTCTGTAGAGTGAAACTGATCAAATAATTTTAAACACATGTATCAATATACTACAATGAAACTAACTGTATTGTATAATTAAAATGAACCAGTAAAAAAAGAAATCTGCTTAGTATTTCATGATGTACTGAATTTTTGTGTCTCCCTCCAATTCATATATCTAAATATTTGGGGAATGATTATTAGGCCATGAGGTTGGAGCCCTCACTAATGGGACTAGTGCCTTTACAAGAGAGCCTGCATATCAGCTTACATCAAGAATCTGTAGACTGCTGCCCAGAAGAGGACCCCCACCAGAACCCAGCCTTGCTATTCTCTGACCTCAAACTTCCAACCTCCAGAATTATGACAAAAAATTTTGTTGCGATACTTTGATATACCAGCCCAATCCACCTAGGATGATTGTCTAAATTAGCATATTAAATATTAATTTAATAATTAATGATTTCTTCTTTCCCAAATGACAATTATTAACAATCAGTAGAACACACTTTGAAAATGCTGGTAGATGGTGATCTGATCATGCTATGGAAGTGAAATGAAGTGTGACTATTCCACTGCTCCTGGACCAGTTCCTGCCCTCTTCACCCCACAGGATATCTTCTGGGCATCTGCAGGCTTTGCAGTTCCTAATGAGCAACCAGATCACTCCCCAGGTGTGTTTGGCACGTTGCCCCTTTTACCTGAAATGTCCTATTCTACACTCACCCCACTCCACTTCCCTTTATGCCGAACTCTTCCTCATCTTTCAAAACATATCTCAAGTTCTTTGTCTTCTAGGAAACTCTGACCTATCTCATCTGGCTTTGGTTTTTCTTATAACGTCTTCACAGTCATTGTCCAACTTACCACCTCTTAACTAAAATGAAGTTACATCTCTCATTTTTGCAGTCTCACCAGGGACCATATCATTAGTACATGGTAAATGCTCAAGAAATAGCTACTGAACTGAAATAAACAGGAACAGGCTGAAGCTAATGTAGGAAAAAATGGTAAAGTCTGTAAGAATGCATAAGACATCATAAATTCTTCAATATTTCAAAAATATATTTGGAAAAATTTTCTGAAAAATCAGTTTATGATATGCATCATATTTAATTAATATCATTCCACTTATTATCATTGTTAGCAATTTTTTCTTCCTTGTTTGTATTCACATATTTCAGTCATTCATATCAGATGTTCAAACATTTATTCTTTGCTAAGAATGAGGAAGAAAATGAAACTGCAAAAAGTATTCATTACAGCAACTTTATACTCTGGAAATTGTCAATCCACTTTGGGTCTTGAAATCTAAACACTACCTAAAATCAATGTAAGGACACTAAATCCATGTCTTTACCTGGCTTTATTTAAACCACAGCTGTTCTTCATTTAATTTGCTTCAAAAATACCAAACCTGTTGTAAAAGATGACTGCTTCTCCTCTGGATAAAACTACTTCACGCTATGTGTCCCAGAAACTTCAACTCCCTTGTATTCAAGATCTAGGTCTGCAAGAGAAAGCAGAGGTCATTAACCAAGTGTGACATCCTTTTCAATTTATTATGGATATAGATTATGCCCATGGTTGTATAATAAAGGTTTGAGCTGAATATTCATTATTGTGACTTCATATTAAAGAAATTATCCTCATTTATTCTTTTACTCATTCAATAAATATATACTGAGTTCCACTATGTGGCAGTCCTCTGCTTTCACAAAGGCCACTGAGGGATACTACTACGACTACTACTACTACTACTATTACTACTACTACTAATAATAATAACGATACCAATAGTAGTACTTGTTTGGGGCACATATTATGTGTAAAATGCCATGTGGGAATATATGAGTATTATCCCACTTGATCTTTATAGCAGGCTTGTGATATGGGTGTGCTGCTGTCCCTTTTGATATTCTAGGACCAAGACTTAGAGATGTTGGTACAGAGCTCAAGGTCAGAGCTAGTAAAGGGCAAAGCCGCAGCTTGAACCTAGACAATTGGTCTCCCAAGAAGCCCCTGTGTTCAGTAATCTGGCAAAACAGCCTGCCTGTGGTCACACCATAGCACTATATCATAGGACTTTCCACAAACGTGTTCTTTGCCCAAGTCCTGTCATGCCGCATCATAAGCAGTATTGAGCAGGAATTATTTCAGGGGGTTTTAAAGTGACAACAGAAATCAAATTTCAATATTTATTTTTCAAACAAATGACTTTGGAGCATAAGGTGCTAGTGAGTGTTCGATGAATATTAACTGATTGTAGTTAATAGTAAACTGGATTATGTGGTTGTACTGTATGACCTTTGAGGTCCCTTTAAAGCAGGAGATTCTGTGATTAAAGAGGTGGCTGAATCTAGTTGTTTCTAGATTCCATCTCCAGACTGTTTCTTGAAAATCACATTCAACTCAAATTATTTTCAAAGGGAAAAAAACTGGACTAAGCAAGACATTTATTTATATTTATGCCAAGCCAAAGAGATTACCTAAAGAAGAGTGGGAAGCCGTGCATGTGTCACAACTTGTGTCTTGTGACAATAAGGAACTCAAGATAAAAACTACAGTGAATGTGCTGTCTGGCATCTTGGAAGGGCAATGAGAGAGAAGTATTAATTTATCCAGCTGTGTAACACATGACTTTTCTAGACAATTAAGCTATTCCAAAATGATAATATATGTTTTTGTTTATTATAGACCCAATCTATTCAAAGCTGCTTCCTAAGACTTCGATCAGTACAATGGGTTTATAGGAATTTTATCACTGCAATAAATTATGGTAGATCCTGAATGTACAAAATAATGCAATCCATGAATTTTCATCAGGCAAGTTTCCTGCCCTACTTTAACCCCTATCCCCAGTCCCGGCCCACTTGACCATACAATCTCCCCATAGGCCAAAAAGCAAGATTACTTGAAAAGTGTATTTCCTGGCCAATTTGTTAATATGGTTTCCTAGGTTATACAATATTCCCCAAACCAAAGGCCAATCACTGGCAAAAGAAATCAATCTCCTTTATAATTAACAAGGAAAAAATATCAGACAAAATTCCAAGCTATTTGACCACAATGACCTGGTCTTAGACCTTCTTCACATTTCCATGAGCTCAGAGGCAAACTCCAAATCCCACTTCGGGTTTAAGTTTTGTTTAAAGTACTGTTCAGTGGGAAAGAGTCAATCTTCCAGCTTTCCTGTTCTCTGAATGTCAGCAAGGCGATAACCAGGTGCCAAGGTGATAGACTGCTATAACATAACATGAGCCAAATTCCATTTATGCACAAAAAAAGGCTAGATCTAGGTTCATGGCAAGAATTTACATGTTGTGCACCAATTCCAATGTCTCTAATGTATCTTTTTTCTCTACGGAAAACAACATTTTCACAGGAATTTTGAAGTTAAGTCAACCAGTGACCTTAAATTATATTTAAATCCAGGGTCCCTATGTTCTTTAAGGAGGCATTTTCAGCAAACCAAATAAAATACTTACATAAGCCAGGAAAACGTGTAGCAACAATATGGGTATGCTATAATTATTGCCATTTAAGAAAAATAAAGTTTGTGTAAATAGAAGCTGAGAGTACACCAACTGTTTAGGCTTCTGAGGGAAATGTTGCAAATTAAATCTGCCTGGTGAATTAAAGTACCGTCCTTGAGAATCATAGATCTCACTTCCAATTCTGCCTCTGTCACTCATTGTGAGACTTTGGGTATGTTACAGAAGTCTCAGTTTCCACAATCACACCTCATGGAATAATAATGTGGTTTTAGTGTGATAATGCATTTAAAAGTTCTTGTACTACTTACGCTACAGAAAACACTAAATATTGGTTGCCAGATTTTATTCGTTCAACCAGATGATTATTACAAGTCTACTTCTATCAGGGACTAAGCTATGGGAATAAGCAAACAAAAACAACAACAAAAAAATGACAATATGTTTGAAAGATTTTTTTTAAGTTTTATTTCTTACATATTGTGCCCTTAGATATTTTTCCATAAATCCTGCTTCCTCCAAATGCTTCCCCCTAAACTGAATGTCATATCTGCAATTTCTTTTGAATGGCTTCTGGTATATAATGCTTACTTTGTGGTTGACTAAGTTTTCTCCGCCATACAATTTATGAGGTATATACACAACACCACCAAAAGGAAGGCGACATGAGTCGAACTTTCTTGCACATGGGTCCTATCTTTGCTGAGATCATGTCATGGGCATCTGATGAGTTAGAAGGGATTCGAAACTTTTATGAAAGCAAGACCTCTAAAAGGGACTGGTCCAAGCGGTGAGATGCCCCTACCTCAGCGGTCGCCGGAATTTTCCAGAACTGCTCTAGATGGAGGGGATCAGGAGCTCAACAGGATTTTGCTGCCAGCTTGTCTTCACATAGGAACTCTTTCTCTGTAACAGCACAGGCAAAAAATGCCATGCATTACTTTGAAAGCTGTGTATGTGCGTGGAAACAGCAGCAGCATGCGTGCTCTTTCGGATGGATATGCAATTGGAAATTTATGTCTAGATACAGTCCATCTGCATGGAGCAGAACGGATCCACTGGAAATGTCAGGTAGAGAATTAATTGAAGTGTACAATATACACTTACACATTTACAGCTAAATTCAGTCCTGCACTCTAGTAACCAACAGTGTCCTCAGATTGCCTTCTGAACTTGGCATTTTAACCTGCATTGCATGGTTCAACTTGCTGTTTTACCCAAACAGAAGTTTTTGAAACTTTATTATCTTTGGCTCATTGGTTTGATCTCAAAAGAATTTTGAAACCCGTTTTGTTACATTTCAAGTTGTGAATCAATTTTTTTTTTTAACTTTGGGTAGAACTTATCTTTATTTTAAATTACTTGTTATTGAATAAAATTCAGCATTGGCTTCATGAAAATGACTTTAGATTGCCAATCTCAGCATCAGGTGGCTTGAGGGTCAGATGTTTCTGAAACGATTCATTTAAATACTTTGTGAAACAGAACAGGGAGGATTTTGCTTCCTGGAGTTCCAGTGGCTTCTTTGCTTCCATTAACTAATGATGAGAACCCAAGCAAGTCACAATTTCTCTGGGTTTCATTCTACTCATTCATAAAATAAGGGAATCACGCTAATGCCCATTTCAGTTTTTCTGCTCCCTGTTTGCTAAATTAATAGTAAATGTCTGGATTATCTGAGGAATGCAAAACAAATTGTGTTTTTATTTGAAACTTAATATAAGTATATTATACTTCAAGAAACTTAACTGTGAATGAATTTTTGAGTTGAGATTTACAGTGATTCCTTATAAGTCCAAAATTTACCTGAGAAACTTTTTGGTTTTTGTTTGTATGGGGGTTTTATTGTTTTGTTTTGTTTTGTTTGTGGAAGTGCTGGAATCAAATCCAGAAATCCAGGGTGTTACATATGCTACCTGATGCCCTGCCACTGAGCTAAATAAACCCTCAGCTTCAGAAAATTTTATTTTTGAGAAACTGGTTAGGAGAAATATTTGTGTAAGCATCATGACAATGATTTTAAAATCAGAAAGATCTGGATTCAAACATCTATGTTCATGATATCATCTTGGGTAGATTACATAATATCCTTGACCACAATTTCTTCATCCGGAAAGACCTAATACAAAACTCCTCAGACTGCTGCAAAGACCACCTGACAGGATAATTGGTGCATGGCAAATATTCAAATACTGTCCACTTGTTTATCTTTTCTTCCTTAGTAAACTTTTTGCTAAGGGAAAAAAAAAAAAGTCCTGGTTTCAGAAGAAGCAAGTGTCAATCGCTAGTGAACCTCTTGCAGCTAGGAAGGCAATATTTCACAGTGATTACCAGCGTTCACTTCAGGGTCTTGTACTCTGGCAAGCAAATTCAAGCTGTCTTATTCCCTTTGGGACCATTGGCGATTTATTCAGGTTCCCCGAGATGCAATTTTTCACCCAGTAACTGGTTGTTATAAGGCTCAGGAGTGAGAATGTAACACAGTATCTATGATGTGAGAACTCAATAAATGATAGCTATTTTTATTATGTGCATGTTCTTTAAGCTTGGAAAAGTCACTGGAACAGAACAGCACATCAATGAATATTTCTGAAGAAATAAATGAGCAAATGATTGTTACTTGGTTGATAAACGGCACCCAGAATCTCTGTCTTCTGGGAGCAAGGCAGGTCCTGGAATCCCACAGCTTCCTATGGGAGGCATGTCGTTTTCAAAGGCATCTTCCTTGACATGGAAACAATGCCCTGTAAACCTCTTGTGCTCCTTTTATAGAACCAGTTAAGGATTCCTCCTGGTTTTTGTGCTCAGTTTCAAAAACAGTTCCTTGACTCATCATGGGTGTGCCCTTGTTGTATGCAGTCAAACATTTTGGGGGGTATGCTATGTGGTAGATATGGCTAAAAATTCTGGGAAATCTAAAATAAAGGATATATGTTTCTCTGTGTATTCTTATTGTTTGCATGAAATAGATCAAAACAGCATTTATGAACATGAACATAAGTTTTAAAATGCTGGCACTTAAATTAAAAGAACAAACAAAATAAATTGACATTAAGTATGTACATTTTGGGGGGTAATCTCTAGAATACAAAAGTTCCAAGAGTTGTATCATTAGAAAATTTAAAATAAAATTCTATCATTGAAACTGACATTTCAAGAACAATAATGTGTGGGCTCCCTCTGCTGGATCTTCGAACTCTGAATGTTGGAGAGGGGGCTTGTACCTTATAGTTACCTAATCAAATGCATTACTCATGGTGTTGAAATTAACACAAAGAAATGATGATGGGTGATATCAACTCCACAGTTAAACAGTTTGGTAAATAAGCTGAAATCCATTGGAATTATATTTTTTCTGTCTGCATTTTAAAAAATAGGGGTTTTTATTTTAAGTAGGAGGCAGCAATTTTTTATTGTTGGTTTTGTTACTTTCATGTTTTAAAAAGGAGACACAGGCTCTCTTTGGGAGGAGTGAGATGTGGTCCATGGTGGGCTGTTGCCAGGGTAACCATGTCCTATGTCTGTACATGTCAAAGCCAGTTGCTTCATTTGGAGACAGTCAGACCATCAGGTCGAAGGAAACAGAGAAAATGCAAATTATGATGCTCATGCAGCTTCAGAAACACCATAATATCATTATTCTGCACAGCAACTCAAAGAAGTTTTCAAGTTGACAAAGTTTTTCTACTGTTCCTATCTCCTTAAAATAATTAAGCTCTGGTGAGTGTTAGAACTTTTCTCTTCCTAGAGTCATAAAATATTAATCCAAAACTCTACAAAAAATATACCCCTTTTAGCTTATAGAATATTTTTTAAAATAAGAGTTTCCAGTTTAAAAAAATATTCAATGACCCTGAATTTAGATGCTGTGTTTAAAATTTGTTTGTTGAAGGAAGACTGCAATTAATATAAGGAAAACTAAGTTCACTTTTACAATAGCAAAGATTTGGTTGGTTTTGCTTATTTATGGGAAGAACTTAAGTAGAACTGGTTGTAGATTGGAATCTGATTCATTACTTTGTTTAGTGAAGATTTGTACAGTGAGATGCATAAAATTAAATACACAAGAGAGTATTCTTAAGTCATGAAAAGCAAATTTAAATTTTTTTTGAGAAAGAGAGAATCAACTTTATTTAGTTTTTCATTTGACTTTCATTGCTCTGACACTTCATTGTGTACATGGTGCTGGGGTTTGATTGAACCTGCATCTTGGTGCATACCAGATAAGTGTTGTAAGAGCTGAGCCACCACTCCAGCCCCATGAAAAAAATAATTTATTTGATCAAGTTTCATGGATGTCACACTTTATTATTTAATTTTATTATAAAATTTCCAATCCCATAAAAATGAGATTTACTTAATATATATTTTTAGCAATCTTTACATCAAACATTTTCACATATATACCAAAATATCTAAAATTAAGTTCTTTCATAATATCTCTTGAAAGATGAAATGTCTCAGTAAATAGCTTCAGAAAAAAAATTCCTTATTTTACTTTAAAAGATCAAGCACATCTTTCCTCCAAGTTTTTGTTTTTAAATTTTCTTTCTTATGATACACAATGTTACTGAAGCTATCAAGAGATCTTCATTCAAGAGGAATGGATAGGTAGGTCTATTCATGTAGGGCTTCCCTGGTGCCCACCTTCCAAGGAAATTGAAGAAAGTAAGAAGAAAATGTGTATGGGGAAAGATTTGAACATACAGTGAAGGGCAGATGGAGAGTCTTACAGATGGAGCTATTCCAGTTTCCTAGGGACAAGCTCAATTTTTAACTATTTTCCGGGCATAACTACAAACAGTGCCCTGCTTCATTCTAAAAAATATCAGCTTTGAACAATAAATTGTATGACCACTCTATTTCCAATCTAGCATTCTGCCTGCATTACCTTTCATTTTTCAGAGCATCACTGCCAAATGTACATTTACTTGAACTCCAAACTTTCCATATATTATTAAAGTGTCTTCTGTGCTTAAGTTTGAGAAATGCTGCACATTATATGTAATATCTTTTGAGGGGAATCAGACATACATTTGCATATTAAAGGCTGCTTGACTTTGCTTACTCCAAAAATTCTAATATTTCTGGATATCTAAACACTATTTTCCATAATACTTATTAATATAATGCAACATGAAAAAGAACTCAATCCATAGTTATATGAGCTCTTAATTCAGTTAGCATAGCTTCCAAACTGCATTCCTGTACTTATTTCATTGCATCCCATCTAAAGAACTAAAACTGTGGGGAGATTAGGGTAATCAATAGACTGGTAACGATAAGAACTCTGCTAGAGGACATCAAGAAGATGCTCCAATTTAAAATGAAAAGTGTTTATAAAGCTAAATTGCTTTGTCAGAATTTAGATCTCTTTTCCCAACTGATTCCCATTGAATTCTAGTGTTCTTAACTGAATGCTTATTACATTCAAGGCACTATTTTAGCATAAGTGAGGTAAATTGTTATATCCGGGGACTTGGAGTGTGCAAGAGACCCCCTCACCTTCACTTCCATATCTCTCTTAATCTGTTCTGTTTTTCCTTGATAGCACTTAAAACAGGCTTCTCCCATGCCATGAAATTTTCTGATTGATTACATTTATTTTTTGTTTTCTGTCTTCCCAATTAACATGTAAATTCCTCTAGCAAATAAGTTTTATCTGTTTTGTTCAGAAATCTATTTCAAGTACCTAAAAAGTAGTTAGCACATGGTGTATTTTTTTTTTTTTTGAGAAAGATGGCCAGTGAGAGAGAGAGAGAAAGAGAATCAATTCTTTTCTGTTCTTCATGTGGCGTTCACTGCTCTAACACTTCGTTGTGTACATGGTGCTGGGGTTCAAACCCATATCCTTGCTCATATCCAGGCAAACACTGTAACTGCTGAGCTACTGCTTCAGCCACACATGGTGTATTCTTAATCCGTTTTTCTTAATAAGTGAATAAGGGAACTGAGCAAAAGCAGTTTTAGTCATGGAATGTAGGTCAGAGTGGCATGACTTTTGAGGAAAAAAATAGATGAGTGGAACTAGAACTTAGAGCATTGGACAGGGAAGGCACATTAGAAAGAAACGTGAGTGACACAGTAATGGCCCAGTTATTATTACTGTGAAATTACTATGGACCATGTATCATGGGAGGACTGATAACGTGTACCTTGTAACAAACCCTAAAGAAAAGTCTAATCTGGGAAAACACAGAATGCCCCAAAGGTGAGGTAACTTGTCCTGAATCAAGCGCAAGGTAGCAGTGAAACTGTGGCTGAGTCAGTTCATGGTGCTGTGCTACAGAATCACAGACGAAGTGGCTGATTAACAGCTGAAATGCAATGCTCACGGTTGTGGGAGCGGGGAATCTTTGAATCAGGGTGTTGGCATAGGTAAATTTTAGAGAGAGCTCTCATCCAGAGGTCAGACTACTGATTTCTCATACCCTCACATACTAGAGAGAGGGTGGGAGGGCTCTCACAGGTCCTTTTTATAAGAGCTCATCTAATCCCATTCATGAGGGCTACACTCTTATGACCAATCACACCCCAAAGCCCCCACCTCCTATGTCCATTGCATAGGAAGATAGGATGTCTACATATGAATTTGGGTCAGGTGTGGGGAGAGGAACAACACAAATAATCAGTCCATAATAAGTTAGAATAGAATTCAAACCTCTCTGTGACTCTGATTTCTACATCCAACACATTACCTTTCTGCAGGCTGTATTGAGCCATGAATGTGTGTGATCAGTGGAATAAAATTGTTGCCTTATATTTTTACAGATAATGACTGACAAACAGTACAAATGAGAGGGAGAGTGAGAGAATCTGGTAGGAGATGAAATTCCAGCTCTGGAACTCAGAACTGAGATCAGAGATATACATTCCAGAGCTATGTTGTCCAAAACAGAAGCTGGCAGCTTCATGGAACTGTTGAGCGCTGGAAACGGAACCTAAATGAAGCCTAAATGAAGGTGTGCACTAAGTGTAAAGTACATGCAGAATTTCAAAGACATAAAACCAAATAAAAAAGATTAGAAAGTATTTAATTTACAGTCCTTGAGTGAATTACATGCTACAATGATCAATTATAGATATGTTGAGTTTTTAAAAAGTGTATTAAGATTAGCGTCATCTGTTAGCTACTAGGAACTTTAAAATCCCATAGGTGGCTTGCATTATATCACTGTTGGCCTATGCTTTTGTAATAATTCTTATAAAGGAGTTCCTTGAATCTTAGATGCATCACAGAAGGAACATCTTAGAATGAGAACACTGTGCATAGAACATTGAGAGAAGCCTCAATCTGGGGACCGGATAAAGGAAGAGACAAAAGGGAAACTGGGGAGTCATTCAAGACAACAGTGTCAACCAGTAAACAAGGTCATGTGTTGCAGAAAGCCAAGGAAGATCAGGGCAGGGTAGAGGATGCTAGATTTCCTGAATCGAAGGTTATTTGCTGTTGAGATTTGTCTCAGAGTGATTGTGGTGGAAGCTGATTTGAAAAGAGGGATAGGAACAGGATTTAAAACATATTTTTTTAAGAAAATGAAAGATGTGAACATGTATGTAAATTTCAGGGAAGAAACTAGTACAGGGGAATGGATTAAAAATACAAAAGGATGGGGCTGGAGCTGTGGCTCAGCAGTTATGGTGCTTTCCTTGCATGTAAGAGTACATGGATTCAAACCCTAGCACATGTACACAACAAGTCTTGGAGCACCTAAAGCCACGTGAAAAACTAAATAAAATTGATTTTCTCTCTCCCTCCCTCCCTCTTAAAAAAAAAAATACAAAAAGAAGCTGGGCATGGTGATGCATGCCTGTAATTCCAGCAGCTCAGGAGGCTAAGGCAGGAGGATCACAAATTCAAAGCCAGTTTCAGCAATGTAATGAAACCCTAAACAACTTAGCAAGACCCTGTCTCAAAATGAAAAACAAAAAAAGCCTGGGATGTGGTTCAATCCTAAGTTCATTCCCTGATACAAAACAAATACCCCCCAAAAAAACAAAAGGAAGATAAAATCATTGGTCCCATCCCCTGATCTTGGAAAATGATTCACCTGGGAAAAGATTTTGGCTACCTTTCCTCTGAGGTTACCAGGAAGGAAAAGAACTTCAAGAATTTCATGAAATTTTGTTTGCTATGTTCTTTGAGATGGAATACATATGGTGTTAGTTTAAGAGTTCAAAGGTTGAGGCTAAATGTAGGAGTTGGTGATCTGTGAGAGAGGCTGGAGAGAGCCACAGGAGCATTTCAACCCTGTGGAAGAGGATGGATGTGAGTAAGTGGAAAGGTCCCACAGGGTGTGGACAGCATGGATATTCAGGAGCAGCTGTTCACATAGCATGCTGCTTCCCCAGCAGAGGTCAGCTTCCTGAGGCGTACCCAAGATGAGAAATTGCCAAGGTAAGTATGACTGAAGGGCAAGGAGGCTTTTGGGTTGCTTCTGTGAATATAAATAAAATTGTAGAATGTCGTTGTATACGGTATAGCCACAACCCCCCAAATTCATATGTTAAAGTTTTTACTCCCTGTGCAGTTACAATTGAGAGGTGACCTCTAAAGAAGTAATTAGAGTTAAATGAGGTCCTAAGGATGCGATCCTGATATGATAGGATTAATATCCTTAGAACAAGGACTGCCACACCCCCTCCCAGTGTGTGTACTGAGGAAAGGCCATGCAAGCACACAGTTAGACGCCAGTCATTCTGACTGATTCTGGACTTGATTCTGGACTTCTAAGTCTCCAGAAAAGAAAAAAATTAATTTTTGTATTTAAGTTACACAGTCTACCATATTTTGTTATGGCCGCTGGAACGTACTAATAAAACAGGATGCTCATGTTAGATTTAAAAAATGTCTTTCAAAGCCATGAGAGGTGAGATTTGGAGGATGAAAGGGTATTAGCCTTCATGGCATACTATACGTAAGCTGCTGACCTGCTGACTTGCTGAGCCACCTCTCTGTCATGAAGCAGCAGCCAGATCAGGTGTATGTTTGGCTCTGTGATCAAGGGTCTTGGCTTCTGTAGGATGACCAAGTTCATCGAGGCAGAGGGAGCATGAGGAAGTTTATCCTTCCTCATGGGGCTCCACCTGCTGCTGATCCCTTCCTGAGGACCTACTCTGGATTCCACAGCAGCATCACACACAGACACAGCCTTACAGGGACTGAGCCCTATAGTGGTCTGAGCCAAGTCCCTGGAATTAACCCTTTAACATACATGCTTAGGCTATATTCTATATCTCCCACCATTTCTGCTTCTCTAGTTGAATGCTCACTGATACAAATTAAAAGCCTAGGGAAAGGAAGGCAAATCCTGGAGTTCAGGAAGCAGAGATTTCATTTACGTATTTATTCTAGATGCCAAACACATACATCATAAAAGATAACGAGTCTTCTAAGTTTTCCTTAAAAGAAGCAAGCAATAGAAAACTACATGGAGTAGAAAGGAGTCTCAACTGCTTTTCTGCCTGGCTTAGATTTCAAAGGGGTTCTGACTTGAGGGACTGGAGTGGCGACTCAGCAGTTATGGCACTTGCCTGGCTGGCACATGTGAGGATGCGAGTTTGAACCTCAGCCCCATGTACACAACAAAGTGCTGGAGCAACGAAAGTCACATGAAAAACTAACTAAAAATTGTTTCTCTCTCTCTATCTGTCTCACTGTCATTCTCTATAAAAAGGGGGCTTCTGACTTGAGATCGAGGTCTACTGTCTAGAAGGTACATTCAAGAAGAAGGAGAAAATCAAGATATTGGACAAGAAAAGGAAAGCCTGGTTACATGGAAAGATTTTCACAAAAATAGTGTGGGTTCTTGCGTTTTAAAATTAACTCCACTTCAAATATCACCTATTCATTATCTACTACACCACATCATTATCTCATATTTCATGAGCAGTAATTTCCAGGCTCCTCACATACAAATATGCAGCATCATCTATTCTTTCTAGTCTTCCTAGGACACTCTGCCACTGCCTGTACAAGTGGCCATTGGATTGTGAAACTTCTACTGCAGGAACACCTCTGGAGTGAACACCCTCCTTTGCAACTCTGCTGCCACCACTGTAAGGAAGACCACCATAGTCGCTTCTTGGGCATGTTCATGAGCTTTCTAATTATTATTCTATCCCTAAAATTTCCCCAAAATAATCAATTCCAGCCATTCTCCTGCATAAACATCACCAAATTCCTTCCACAAACATTTAATTATCTGTAACATAATTCACAAAAGTCATCAGTTCACATGGATGCCATCTTCCAAAGGGTTATGACAGAAATGTTTTGGTACTCCCCTGGCTGGCACAAAATGCCTTAATAAAAGAATAAATTCATTAATGACAGCGTGAAGAACCAGACTTCAGATGGTGGTATGCAATATTGTGACTATTGTTAAGATTTTCAGTCTAGCGCACAGAAATCTGTTTCATCTATCTATAATGTAGTTAAAGGAACGAGTGTAAACAAATTGTCCAAATATCATGCACAGGAAACTTCATTGCAAAGAGAGACTTCAGTTACCTGATGAATGAGACCCATACAGTGGATTGGCTCAGGAAACCAATCAAAACTTATCTTATTAAAAATTATTTTCATGTTCATAGAAATTTTATATTGTGTTTTAAAAATTCACTTCTTTATACAATTTGGATCAGTTGATTTGGATTTCAGCAGACTTTCAATGAATATCCATCAAATTCCTTTCATATCTTTTTCCTTCTCCATTTTCCTATCATACCTTTTAAACTTTCTTAAATAAGGTAGTGCCAACTTTTTATATAGGACACTTTGGAATGTGTATCAGGAGCAATGATGACAATGTGCCCTCAATGTGCTTTCAGGGAGATGGCTCTGACCTATGGAAGTCAGAGAGACTAGAGACAGGAAATTACTGAGAACAAACATTTCAATGTTATATCTTCAAGGAGGTGTATTCTATAGAGAGACAGATTGGCAGACTAGAATGCAGATTGAAGTGAAAACTGGAATTTTTGTTGTTAGTAGAAAATTAAAAGACCACAATTGGGAGTGATGCAGTGGGGTAAGAGATGAAAAGAGAAACAGTTCACATGAAAAAGTGGCAGAATTTTGTAACACCTGTGGGAGAGTGGGAATATAGAAAAATAAAAGAGAGTCATTTGAAATTTCCAGAATCTATGGACTGAAAAAAATCCTAACAAAATTACTGACAGGATGTGGCAGCAGAAGGAAAAGTTGATTTTCTGAAAATGTGTAAGATGGCTTTATAGAATTGAACCGGTGGTAAGATTTATTGTAGAAGATTATTGTGCATACCAGAGACGTAGGGCAAGCAGACTGGTGAGATGGTGGAAAAGCTGAGAGATCAGAGGCGTACCTGGACAGAGGCAAGGTCAGAGCCCTCAGGGTAAAAAACGACTTCAGAGTTAGAAAAGCAGAAACCAATGTGGAAGTTAGAACAAGGAAATAAAATAAAGTGAAAATCAGTTCTTGTAGCAGTGGGAGGGGAACTAGGATTATAGAGCTAGATAAAGAGGTTTGTTCATCCTCTTGTGCCCCTGTAACTGTTTTCTGACAAAACAGACATGCTTTAGAGAAGTCCCATACTCGTTTCACACAGAGAGCTGAAGTTATTTCAGTTCATCAGAGGACACAGAATGCAAATGTAGCACCAATAAGCAAAGTGATGATAGATTTGAACATCTATTCCCACATGTTAAGAGTAAATCTCCTTCTGAGTCCAAATCATGGTGTCTGGTTACTGGAAAAGATTTACTGGCGACAGTGTAAACCCCTGGAAGGTTACTGTCTTACCCAGCTAATCGCGAGGAAGGCAAGGACTGTATTCTTAGTTAGACATGCTGGATTTGAAAACCACAAAAGCTAATCTGTAGAGTTCCTCAAACCAGGCAACACAGAATTTATTGTGTGACTCTTATCAAAAGGTTATAGTCTCGGGCCTGGAGCAGCAACTTGGTGGTTACGGTGCTTGCCTGGCATGCCCAAATACATGGATTCAAACCCTAGCACTACCTACGCAAACAAGTGTTGGAGCAACAAAAGCCACATGAAAAACTAAATAAAAATTGATTCTGTCTCTCTCTCATTGTCCCTCTTTCTTAAAAAAAAAAAAGATTATAATCTTAGCTAATTAAGCTCAAATCATTTTGCTTGTAAAATTAGCTCTTGTTATAATTGAAATGAAGCAACTTTTTTTAATTGGGGAGGGAATTCCTCAGAACATGACAATTGACCAGATAAAATATTAAAAGTGTCTTTATGTTTATTTTGACATTTTAAAAAATGTAATTTCCAAATAATATCTCCAGATTAGATGAGTGAATTAAACTTTGAGTTCAATACTTGCATAGTCTCTCAATTTCTGGCTCATTCTCTATGTCCCTATACCCTGTTGGACTAAGGTATGTTAACAAAACACTTGTACTCATAAAAAAAGTGCCATTTCCCCAAGATGGTTTATATAACTAATAATGAAAGAAACCCTTATTTTTAATGCTCACCACAAAGATATCATGTCTAAAACCAAACAAAAATTACAACAAAAGGGCTTGTATGTAAGTGTCTAAGAGATCAAATATGATGGTCTACTGTAACCTCTTTTGACTTGGGATAAAAATTAAAATGGCAGGATTCAAGAATTTTCTACAAGATCATGATCAATGTAACCATGATAATGCGAATGACCAGACAAATCTGGCCATTGTAAGAAAGTCTTACAAACTTTCATTCAGGCAATGAGGTCAGAATGGGTGTTCCTTTGTCATCCTTTTGGGTATACTGAGATTTTTTTATGACACTCAGTATATATAGATTTGGACAAGGGCTTTGGCTCAGTCCTGTGTATTAGTGGCATTGCGGTTCCCCAAATGCTTAGGAAGTTTCCTTGTTCTTTTAATATATGTTCCAAAACTGTTTGTTGAAAGTATGAACTAGTGAATTTATATTCACTTAGATATATCTTGGGCGTGAAACACTACAACTATGCCTCTTAGGCACCTGTAAATATTGCAGATTGGGAAAATGAATAAATAAGCATTGATACCCTTGATTGATTTAAGGGACATAAAGTATGTCATTCAACATTGGTCTTAACTATGATCGTATCATTTGGGGGATAATAGTTTAGGGATATTTTTCTCTGCCATTCTCTTTAGCACTTTATTATTAGATATATCAAATAATGAACCACACATAAAAGTTAGTGATTCTTGAGTTATGCCAAAATCAAATAAAAATTATTATTTAAGTTTAAACATCTGAAGAAGAGAAAACATATTTTCTTGAGAGTGAAAGTTTTAGTTTTTAAGTGTTTAGAAATTTGAGTATCAAAACATGCTTTTGAGAAGCTGCTCTTCATTAGGAAAAAGTCATGATCATAAAAAATAGCTGTTTTTTAAAAGCTCTGATTGTGTGGGCTTTTTAAAATTTCTAAGATTGTATTTAATCCCAGTAAACTATTTAAAGTCATTCTTAAAATGAGCTCTGTGTACAGATAACTGAATTATTCAAAGGAAGATTTCTGGAAAACTTTCAGTACAGTTCTATTAGGCCAACATTTGTACAAGTGCATATGTATGTATAGGATTTATAAATTATTGATGGAATTACTGAATTGCATCTCAAATATCACCTGAGTTGTTTTAACTTTTTCCAATCTTAAAATAGTCCTAAATTTTTCCTTTTAAAAGGAGTCATTAATATGAAATGAAGGAAGTCATTTTTAAAATTAGACATGTTTTTATAAAGGCATTTTAGTTATATTAGTCCATATGCCCAGAGTGACATTTATGATATAACTGAAGGAAGCTTATTTCACAATAAAGGTATAATTCAACTTGATGAACTGTGATAAAGGATGAATTGGAATTCTAAATTCTTTATAATAAATTTGTAAGGCAATGCCAGTTGTAATATTATAATAGGACACACATAAAAAGTATGTTAAATTATATTGATTTCAAACGGCCACCTTGTTTCAAGCAGTTTAAGTGGCATGCATCCTTAAGAGGTAACAATTATGACTGACAGAGGAAAAAATAATAGATTCTTGAGTCTAAATTCTCAAATATAAAATGTTTCAGAGAAAGTTAAAAAATATGAATAATCCAAAGGGCAGCAAAAATTGGCATTCCATCTTCATATTTTATAATTAAGTAAATTCAAGGAAACATTAAAAATAGATTTATCATATTATTGTGTGACTCAAGAGCTATCAAACCTGAATTTAATTTTAAATATAAGCAATGTAAGATGTGAATCAGGAGAAGCATGTTTACCTTCTTCATTTGAGGTGTTCACATGAAGACAGTTCAAAATTCTATTCTTTATGGAGAAATCTTTTATTAAAACAAGCTGGAACACTGGACGAAGTAAACACAGGCACACATATAAAACTAAGATGCATGAAAGGATAAGGCAGATGATTGCTATTTCTAATTCTCACTATCAATTTGAAATGGAATTTATTTTGAAACTAAATATAGTCTACTAGTTGTATGCAATTAAAATAATCCTGACATAAATTTTTTTAAATGGGTAGAAAACAGCAAATAGTTATGAGTTCCACAATATGTTTAGAATAAGACTAGCATGAGACTTGCTTCTGTAAAACTGAATATCATAAATATGGATGTCTTCTTTACAAAGCTCAAAATGATGAGAAAGGCAGATATGCAGTAACTATCTTTCCACACATAACCCAATAGAAAAGGATAAACTTGGGGGTGGGGTGAAGAGAAGAAAGAAAGAAGGAGGGAAGAAAGGAGAGAAAAGGAAGAGGAATCGATGGATGGATGGAAGATGACTTTAGGGACTTTTATCAAACTCTGAATGTTAACTAAAAGAGACCATTAAAGAAGAACCATCAGTCCTTTCTAATAAGGAAGGGCATCAATACTTCAATCAACCTTAGTAGACAATGCCATCTCTAAATTGTAATGACTCAACAGATGCACAACCACTCAACCAACCCACTTGTGTATGTATATTTACAGGTTGTTCCTGATGTCTATTGTCAACTTCCTCTAACAAAAACTCAGGGGTTTAGCTATAACCATCTTATGACATGCCATATTTGTGGGAGGAACTCAGTCAGGGTTCATCTGAGTAATTCTTCCTTCCATGTGGTAATTGATAGCTTATGTTGGTCTGAAGGTCCTAGCTAGCCTTGCTTGCAGGTCTGTAGCCTTGGGAGAGTAAGTCTTGTAAGGATGAAGCACCCACACTCTTAAGCATGGAGTGTGCAGGTAGTCAGGCATTTTATATATGGGCTCTTGGGTACTGAAGGAGCTCAGATAGAATCTGCAAAGCTGGAGCTGGAGCATTGGCTCAATGGTTATGGTGCTTGCCCAGCATGCTCAAGTACAAGGGTTCAAATTCCAGCACCCACATATACAACTAAGTGTCAGAGCAACAAAAGCCATGTGAAAAACTCAATAAAAATTGATTCCCTCTCTCTCTCTCTCTCTCACTATCCTTCTCTCTTAAAAAAAAAAAAAAAAAAGAGTCTGCAAAGCTTCTTAAGACCTAACCTCAGGAGTCTCAGGACACCACTTTTGAATATTCTATCAGTCCTCGTGTTAGTCAACGTTGCATTGCTGTGATCAATGTTATAACTTATATCAATGATAATAACTTCCTAAAATAATGCATGTTCTAATGTGTGATTAGACCACCTTAGAAAAGGAAAGGTTTATTTTGGCTCCCAGTCTCAGAGGTTTAGTCCATGGTCTGCCAATTCCATTGCTCTGTGACTTAGGTGAGGCAGAGCATCATGGTTGAAGAACATACTGCCTCTGGAAAAGCGCACAGAGAGGGGAAGGGGTCCCAAGGCAGATGAAGCCTTCCAGAGCACATCCCTAGTGACCTATCTCCCCAGCCATGTCCCTTACCACCTAGTGAGTTCATGCAAACTAAGATGGACTGATCAGGTAACAACTCTCACAATCCAACCATTTCATCTCCAAACACTCCTGCAGTAACACAGGAGCTTTTTGGGGATACTTCATATCCAAACCACAAAAATCATGCTAGATATAATGCTAGTCCCAATACAAGGAGAAGGAACTTGGACTTCACATCTAAATGGGAAAAGCAGCAAAGAAGTTCTAGCAATTTTTAATCTTCTATACAAGTTCATATTGAAAAGTATGTCAGAAAAATCCATAGCTGAAAGATAGATATTCTGTAGATGCTTCACCATTTCTGTGGCAGGTGTATGGGGGGGCAGATATTGTGGGGTTTTTTGTTTGTTTGTTTTTGTTTTGGATATATCTTCCTTAAAATTGTCCTAGTTAGATTATTGCAACCACTTTTCATTATATGGAACTACTCATATCCTAAGCTCTTTTGGGGTTGTTCTGTTTATTTTTTAAAAAAGATTTTGTTTCCTTGTCCAAGGGGTTTACTTTAGTCAAATACCATTCAGATCTGAGATAGCATCTATTCGGGCACATTGCCTTGGTACTAAACTTTTGAAGGATCATAATCTTTCTGCCAGTATAGCCAACTATTAAGAATATCACTGTGAAAAATCATTGGTGACATAAAATAGCCACATTCCAGGTACTTCTTCGAGAATAAATTGCTACTTCAAAGCCGCCCAAGACTTAGAAACAGCATCAGCAATAATAACTTCCTAAAATAATGCAGTACTTGTGTTACCCAATCCTTGGTTAAACTGGATTCTTCCATGCCAGCAGAGTTCAACACCTAATTGCTTTAAAGCAATGTTGATAATGTTATACTAAATTGAACTTCAACATTACACCATGGCTTCACTTTGACATCCATTATAAGATAATTTCCTTCAAAGCTCATTATTGTATTCATTATTATAAATATAGATGAAAGGGTGAACCATATCACCACTTTTGTGTCTCTTAGGATAAACTGCAGGTGAAATTCTTTTCTGGTTGAGTATAATAGCTGCATTTCTCTTCTGTATCTTATTTATCTTTGAGGCAATCATGTAGCTGATTATGGTACTCCTCTGCCATGTCTGCCAGAAGTCCCCTTTGTTGCCTAACCCCGGAAACTGAGAGAATATGAACTTGAGTACAAATCTCATTCTCATTTTTCATATCCTTATTTTCCCTTTTCCTTTCATAGTTTACTCCTTTCTTTATATGTTTTATTTAAAACTGCCCTTAAATACTTTTTGGGAAAAAAGTAAGCCATGAGTATTTACATAAAATTAAATTTCTAAAAAAATGCCCATGGGGTATTCAGTATGTCCTGAAATCAAGAGGAGCACTACCTTGTAGGCTTCTGGATGCATGTTTTTCAACTTTGGATAAGAGGAAAATGTATTTAACATATGATTTCAGCTGACCTTAAGCAGATCTTAGCGGTGAGATTTGATCTACATCTCCATGGATCTATTCAAATTGAGGGACTAGGAAAATATTTCATAATATTAACAGCTAGGATTCAGATATTTCCAGGCATGCCTGGCAAGCAGGGTATGGGTGAAGAGAACAGTGCTTCTAGGAGAAAAATTCACTCTGAGAAAAGGCTCTGGACTCTGTATTTGACTCAAACATTTGCTAATATTTTCAATGGTCAATTACAAATAACTCTAGTGAATTGTACATTTTAGTTCCTTGGAAATGCACATTAGTTTCCCCTTCTGGGGAAACTAATTTCTTATAACTCATAAAATAAGAACGTGCCTCAAACTGTCCTGAGAATTTTTGTTACTTTTTTTTTTTTAATGAATATACTAACACTTGTTCTAAATTATTTTCAGGGTAAAGTAGAGTTTCTCAACCACAAATAGACACTTCTGGATGTCACAAATGGAGGTAGTGGTGGTACTGGCATAGAATTGGCAGAAGCCAACTTTTCTGCTCATCATCTCACAGTGCAGAGTCGCACCCTGCTATGAAAAATGATCTGGCCCAAAATGTCATTGGTGCTGCAATTGAGTAACTCTGGGATTAAGTCACATTCTGTGATGGAAAATTCTCATTTCCTAGCCAATAACTAGTGTAAGAGTTTGAAACGATTTAAAGATTTTGGGAAAAATAATTGTTAGGTTTTGGTAAATTGAAAGCTCCTTGCAATCATGTTCTATTTTTATATGTATCCTGTGTCTAGCAAAAGGTTTGGCCCCGAACGTCTTTTTGAAAGAAGAGCAGAATGCCGATGTCCATACTGAAAAGAGCTGTCCTTATTTCTGTGCTGCAGATAATACTCTGGATATTCACCTTCTCCCTAGAGAAAGTCTCTTTAGCCTTTCCCATACCTGGTTCTCACGGTAGTCAGCAATATGAAATGACCGTAATTAAAGTATTTATGAGAGGATTTGCTTGCAAATTGAATAAAATCCAGCACCTGTGCAGTCTTCGGACATCTGATATTTAGGAAAGACATTCTAAAGGACATATTTACTATCACATCGCCCAGATGGAACCAGTGATGTGCTTCCGTTATGTCAGCTCAAGGTGTGAAGTACCCAGCTGGGATGACCTCTGCTTGTTGGAAGTGCTAATATAACAAATGTTTGTTTAAATATCATTTCTGCATCTACTGTGATATAATAAGCCAATTTTACAATTAAAGACATTGTTCAGTGTATACAATATGTTTTTACACAAATTTCATGCTATTCAGGCTTGATTTATTCCAGGAAAAAAAAATATCGCAGCATATTACTTCTCTTGTTAAAAACACAAAGCCATATCTCTGTTTGTTTGTTTGTTTGTTTTGTCTTAACTACAAGAAAAATAAGCTGCCTGAAATCATTTGCACTTTCTGAGACAGTCTCCTGAAGTGGTTGAAAATGACACCCTCTGGAGCCAAGCTAACTGCCTAGATTCAAATCCCAGAGCTGTGACTTACCAGCTACGAGGTCGTTGTGGAATCTTCTAACTTCTCTGTGCCTCAGTTTCTTTGCATGTAAAATGAAATTGGTTATTACACTGAGTTAAGACCATTGCTAAGATTTAAGTTGGTAATTGTTAAATATATACATTATACGGTGCAAATAAGTCTTTATAAGTATCACCTATAATTTTTTATGCTTTCTTCAGAACAATTCCAAGTCTACTATGTTTGCTACTAGCCCATGACCCCTAAGCTCTGTACAGAGACCTTATGTAGGTCACCAATAGTCTGCAAATTGTCAGCAGAATTTCTAACATATAGTACATCTTCTTAAAAAATCTGTGACCTGAGTAAAATAATAGATGGATTCATTTTACTGATAGAAGAAAAAAAAACATGAAATGGACCTTCAAATTTGGAATATGTCCAGAGAGCAAAGATGAACCTCATACCTAACCAGAGTCTAGATTGCAAATGCAAAAGAAAGAATATTATACTTATCATACCTAAATACTATTTTCATTTGAAAGCTAAAGAGGATTAAATGAGAAGATATCATTTGATGGTCAACTAAAAATAATTATTTAAAAGCAATTTGCACCACAGTGGTGCAGACTCCAATGCTAGAACAAAAACATTTGCCACTCTACATAAAGCATTCAAAGTGGGCCCGAAACCCTTTCCTCAAGGAGCGAGCGTCCACGAGGAATGCAGAATCTAGTTGCTGTGTGTGTTTTAGGTGCATTTTCTTGGTTATGTTATAGACAAACTACATTGCACAGGTACTTTTTCCCTAAGAATTTGCCAGCTTCCATTTGGATGCATTTCTATTGGAATGTAAGATTGAGTGTGTTAGTGTGTGTGTGTGTATTTTCTGTTTGAATCTTACCTTTTCAACAGAATCATATCAGTGAGCACCAGAGTAAAACAATGAGATGTTTGGGGTGCAAAGTTAGAATTCATTACCTTGAGTTGTCTTGAATTTGATGTGAAAACTGAACTGTCAAAAAATCTAATTTTCCGTACGACATTGCTCTATCTGTAATTCATGTACGTAACATCTTGCTAATTTCTGGAAATGAGGTCTGTGGTATTATCATACGTGCTTTTAAGTAATCAGTATGGGGTGGCTCAGTAGTAGAACGCTTGTCTGGCATGCATGAGGACACAGATTTGAGCCCCAGTACCACATGCACAAAGAAAGGTCTGAAAGACTAAAATCAGATTAATAAATAAATAAAATCAATAATATATCTCTCTCTGTGTCATTCTTGAAAAAAATAATCAGTATGGTATGTAATTTTAAAAAATGTGCCATCTGCTGCCCATAATTTAATAGCCAGTAAGGGGAGCAGTGTGCTGTGGTGCAGGCTTGCCTGTATATAACGCAATGGAGATAAGGTGGGGAGGCAAGTTAATGATGTCAGTGGCATCTGAAAGGAGTGTATGGCAAAAGCCCCAAATCTGGAAAAAGCTACCTATACAGCAGGACAGACACGCTCAACTCTGAGGTAAGAGGGACCTGCAGAGACGAATGCTTGTGGTCTCAGGATGTCTTCTTAATATTCTATGACATTACATAACACATTAACTCACCGTGTGTACAGCTATACCTGTGCCATATACTAGTTTCACTTCTCTCCATCTCTCTGTCCTGATCATTTCATGAATTAGGGACTGGGAGAGAGTTGATCTTCTAACATTTAGCTTGAGTCGGTCATATTCCCAATTATGATGTAAATTTCAGAATCACTCCAAAGTGATATGCCCACCCTCTGACCGTTTTGGATATCTATCATTTACAAAATTGGCAGTGTTTTTCATTCTTTAACATAAAGGAAAAATGATTCGTAGTCCTTTGTGAATCTTTTTTTTTTTTTGACGAGCTTCCTTTTCCTGTTCCTTAGATCATTAAGAGCAAAGACTCCCCACTCCCAAACCCTTTTTTTGGCTTTATTTTTCATCTTTTAAAAACTGGAAGTTTGTTCCAAAGTATCTTAAGACTTAAATGATATGGGCTGGAGCAGTGGCTCAGCGGTTTCTGTGCTTGCCTTGCAAGCACGAGGACCCGGGTTCAAACCCCAGCACCACGTACACAACTAAGTGTTGGAGCAACGAAAGCCATGTGAAAAACTAAATAAAGTTGTTCTCTCTTTCTCTGTCTCTCTCACTGTCCCTCTCTCTTAAAAAAAAAAAGACTTAAATGATAAAAGAAGGAGGAGAACATAATTATACATACATATGCATATTACGTATATATTATACATATATGTGCATATATGTGTATAATTTCAATATATATTTTACATACGTAAATTGAACATCAGGCACTGCGCTTTGTAATTAAGATCATCCAATGTCCACAAGAAGTTCAAACGTTTATATTATTATCCCTATTTTATAGATCAATAAATGAAGCCTCACACATATTAGGTAATTTATTTGAGTCATACTGCTAGCAAGTGACAGGAGCAGACCCCCCCTTAAAACTCAGGTCTTCTAACTCCATATCTAGGGCTTTTCTTACAAGGTCACCTGTGCACAAACAGGTCATCAGAATAAATGCATTCTGACCTACATTCTGATCATTCAGCACCAGCCACCAGAGAAGCAATGGTTTCTTCCCAATCAAATACAGCCATCAGATACATCAGATACAAGCCCTACACATCCTTTAGAGCATTCCAAGTAAGAAGACTTCCAGAGGTTCACACAGGAAAACTGAAGAAAACAGAAGGAAAGGGGAGGATGATCATATATTGAAATTCTCCATTTACAAACTCTGCTTCAACATGAACCCAGAAGAGTCCAGTATCTCACCAAACATCTAGTTCCACTTGAGCTGTATGGAGAGTGATTGAACATTTTTCGACATAATCCATCCTTCAAAAGATCTGTGAAGTAAGTGTTCTGATTATCTGCATTTGTAAGATATCTCATGAAACCAAGATTTAGAATAAGTGCCTTAACCAAGTCACGCAGCTAAACCTCATATCCTGCGAACTACAGCACTGTAGTTCTATTCAAGCTCTCACCCTTTTCCTGGAGATCCTGAAATATTTCTTCTTTCCATCAGCTCATTTCATATCATTATCTCTACAAGTACCTCACCTCAAGGTTTGTACAATTTGTGACCACAAACCTTCCCACCCATTCCATTTACTTAAATTCTACCTTATACCAGACAAATGATTCCACCAGACATTCCCTCTACCAGTACAATCAAATTGAAAAGCCCCTTAAATTCTTCTGTTTCATAACTATTTTCCATGTACATGAAATGAAAACAGGTATTTCACTTACTTAATATAATATGTATATTTTAATTTACATTGAAACAGGTATTTCACTTACTTAATACAATATGCACATTTTAATTTACATTCTCATACAAATAGCTATATGAAATGGCACTCGTGTCTTTATATTTTAATCTAATAAGTCTCTTTCATATTGGAATACTTTATGCACTTTGTTATTTTTTAGTTAAAAGCTTCTTGAGGCCAATAATCGTGTCTGATAAGACAGTTTGGTACAAAGCCCATCAAAAGGCCCCTTATACACAGATGATTAATGAATATGCCAAAAGGCAGACTGCAGCACATTTATCTGATAGGTGGAGTTCCAATGACATTGATCTATTCATTAAACAAACATTATTTGGCATTATTTGAATGCTAAAGATCTTGTTTAAGTGCTAATGGGTTCAAAGGGAAGTATTAATTAAACAATACATAATTTATTTGCTCTGGTTCTTCCCAAAGTTGAATGTGACTGCAGATATCTCAGGAGACCCTTCTGCCCCTCAATTTCTTCTTCTATAATGAGGGAATTAGATGAGCCCCAAAGTCCCTTCTAGTTCTTCATGTCCATGATTCAATGTGGTTAGGTCACTCCCTAAGTTGAGAAGCCATATCTCTTAAGTTTCCAAAACTAGATATGGTTTAATCTTCATAGTTACTTAAGGAAAACTTCTCTAAAATGATACATGAATGACAAGAACTATCTTGGATGTGCTAGGGGTTTCTCTTGGTGGTATTGGATTTAAGTGTAAATGTATCATAAACATGAGGATTATATTTCTTCTAAAACAAACAGGCCTAAAATCACAGATGATATTTTCTTGGCAATATGTACTTCAGATTTTATTAAACCCAAGACATTTGAAAATCAGATGATATGTTGAGAACAGGATATGCAGCAAGACCTGGACCTATGGAATGAAGAAAATTAAGGCAATTTATTGAGTATTTAAGGCTAAGGAGTTCTGCTGACTATTCCCCTAAGTTAAAAAGTAAAAGTAAATTTGAGATACAATTGATTTTAAGGCTCAGAGGACAAAGACCTTACTGCTTCCCATGTCAATTATGTGTGCCCCTCTGCCTGTGGTCATATTCCTCTGTATCATGTGCCTCCCTGCCCTTCAGTCCTTTTACACTGGCTCAACTGGGCACTGGCTCTTCCCCTAAATTTCCAAAGTCCTCTCAAGTACAGGTGGTCTTTCTTCCAGGCATCACATGTTTCATGGTTTCCAAATCACATTCAGCTCATGACTGCCCACCCCACATGCACCTGCATATAAACAAATATTTCAATAAATGATCTGTTTCCTTGAAGTTCTTGCCAATTGACTAAAAATTCATTACCTGTTTCTTGCATTATCTTCTGTTATCCTCCTGGTCATGTCACCTGATTCAACACAATCTTTGGCACCTGTTCACATCATTTATGGTCTGAATAAAGTCATCATCTTTTGGTGAGTCATCCAACCCTGAACACAATAAACTTAACTCATTATATTCTCTTTTCCTTCCTTCCTGCTGCTTCCACTTCATGATCCTTCATACTGGGCACCCCTGGAGTGGAGTAGAAGTCCCCTCTCTTCTATGGAGAGATGAGGAATGGCATTTATTATTATTACTCAATTTCCTCAGGAGCCTGTGAGTCATCAGAAGAAAAGGGCAGGACTATCTTGTTCTTCTTTGGAAACTTGGAACCCAGCACAATAACTAACACATAGTAGGAGATTTACAATATGCATTGAGAGCATGAAAATGTGGCTGAGCAATGATCGGGAATTTCTGACAAATATATTTGTGACTTGAACTCTCTGGTTGTTTCAGTTGCATGCATGTTCTATATGGTGATAGTTTTGTTTCGGCAAACTATCTCAAACCATTTTCATGAGTCTTTGGTTTTAATAAAATTCAAAATATACTCTGCCAAGTATATTTCTCCATAGATTCTAAATATTTAAGATTCTTTCAGGGAAATCTAATCCTAATGTTATGATTCATATATACTTAAATCATCAAACTACCACTATTAGAATCCCACTTGGCTATTTAATTTTGAGATTTCATAATTGGATAATTATTTGTATACTTAAGGCAAAATTATTATTTGCATTTAACTATTTAGATAATTATTTACTTATACATTGGAGTCTTGTATGGAAAGCAATGATCAAACTAAAATACATGTCAATTATAGGATATTTTAGTCTTTACATTTAGGGATTAAGTTTTTGTCTAAGAGAATTGATACAACAAATGAGAAGTTTAAAACTGATCTTTGAAATAGAGGCCAATTTAGCAATTAATGTAAAATTCATATAAGTAATTCTTAATACAAGAAAGTATTTAGAAAAGTTTACTGGGTTTTATTATCCTAGCTCACTTTTAAATAAATCATCGGTTTCAATATAAAATGAGTCTAGATGAGCTGGAGCAGTGGCTCAGCAGTTGCCTGAGTTTGAACCCTAGCACCACCTACACAACCAAGTGTCAGAGCAACAAAAGTTACATGAAAAACTAAATAAAATTGACTCTCTCTTGCAGTCTCTTTCTCTCACTGCCACTCTCTCTTAAAGAAAAAAAAAGAGTTTAGATTTTCACACAGAAAATAAAGTTGGGACAGTGAAATCGTCTATGACCTAAATGGGTGAAAAACTAGAGGAAGAAATTAAAATTTCCTGGAAGGTTATTTTTCTTCTCTTTTAAAAACATGTTTACATGCCACTCAGATCTCCTATCTTTCTTTCTCCCCTTGCCGCTCTAACTACACTGGACTTAACAATTCAAAGCCTTTCTTTCTGGAACCCACGCCTACTCCATTTCCTGAAAAAGTCTCCTGCAGATGGTCAGATGGCTCATTTCAAAGGCATTTCCATTCCAAAGTAGTCTTTGGAGAGAAGCCTTAGGTAATCACCCTAGACAAAGTAGCCATTTCTTCTCACTTGGTCTCTCTGTGCTTTTCTGTAATCATATTACTTATTACTAACTTTACCACCTGGATCTATAAAACATCCTTATTAACTTAGCTGTGTATTGCCAGGTTCCCCCAAAGGACAGGGACCGTGGCTTCACTGTTGCATTATTTAACATTTGCTGAACAAATGAATGCATCTTCAATGTTAGTATTTAAATAGTTCCTTTGCCATGTCACCATTTGGAGCTCTGTAATGGGCTAGGGGGAGGACACAAAGTGTGCAGACACTTCTGAGAACGAAGGAAGGACTGCACTATAGAATTTACTCTATTAGTGTTGACCTAATGTTTCTCCGTTCTGCTTCATGTACAGTTTCAAAATATCCAAAAACTTGGGATTACACAGAGCAGAAGCAATACTTCGTCATTTTGATAGGGAAGGTCAATATTTGTGCTCCTCACTATGTAAATACTGAAATATCCTAGTCTGGAAATAAACACTGGATATAAGAGAAAACTGACCTCTTGCTAATTATGTTCAGCAATATAAATTGTGGTTCCATCAAAGCAGTAGATTCACATGTTAGAGTAAAAAAATATTATTCATTTCTAAAGCAGCATTCTTAATTTTCCAAAATAACTATACAAGTGATGCTAGGATCTGAATAGGGAAGAAGACAAGTATAGAGTCTATTTTGCTTCTTAAAATATTATTCCAACCTTCTTATTCACTTTTTAATTAATATCTGAATAAAAAGACAGAATGACAACATCTGCCTTGAGCTTTTACTAGGTTCCTTGAACTTTACATGCCAAGTGCTTCATATATATTTCTACTTAATTCTAACATTGAAAAGAAAACCACAGTTTAGAAACTGTAACTTGCTCAAGTTTACTTTGATTCACTAAACTTCCTAACCATTCTGCAGAGATGCACAATTTACCAAGCACATTTCCTCAGGCGTCAGCTCTTCACTCTGAAATACAAAGCATAATTTTAATGTGGAGACCACATTGTCTCTTCAAAAAGTTCTCTCTTCAAAAATTATTATTTTAATGAAATAAGTATACTTTATTAATATATATAAGAAACAAAAAAAACCTTAAGATTCTATTTATGATGGAAGAATAGAGGATTTTATAATGATCAGAAAAGGAAATAGATTTCATAGTTATTTAAAATAGACTTTAAAGGACAGTCTGCTTCTCCCTGTGACTGTGATGGCTTCTATAGAGACATATAAATCACATTCAGTGATCACCACATCAATATCACATGTGCACCATGACTTGGCATTTGTTATTCTGCAAATATAGATGGGCCAGTTTAACCATGACTAGGCTCACTTAGTGGCCTTAGTTCCCAGGGGTATGATCCTGATTTCAAGCTTAAGAGAGAATGCCAGATATCCTAGTGGATAATAAGGACTGAGATGAGTTGTTTCCCCAATATTCGCTAAATATCTCCTTGGATAATTTTTGTGATTTGAACATTAGAGACAAGTTGCAATATCTTTCATTCTAGTTTGCTGTGACAACTAAAGGAACCATGGAAGCCACCAATCCAACACTTCACCTGATAACTGACATCAAACCAGTTGTTGGACTCCCCATCTCCACTCTAACCGCTAACAAAAAATCAATTGTATCATATAGTTCTACTAACCAATGGATAAGTGACTAAGGGTCTGTGTGAAGTCCAATTCTTCTAAATCTATAAAAATGACACACACAGGTGCTGGAGTGGTGACTCAGTGGTTACGGCACTTGCCTGGCATGCTCTAGGACCAGGGTTCGAACCCTAGCCCCACATATACAACCAAGTGTTGGAGCAACAAAAGCCGTATAAAAAACTAAATAGATTTTCTCTCTCTCTAAAAAATAAAAATTTAAAAAATGACACACACAAAGACATTACCAGTGTCAAGACTTTAAAACTACACACATTCACATCTGTTATTTTTTGGATATGCAACAGAGATTCTTAGACAATTACAAGAAGAAGAAATAAAAAACAAACTAAGAACTTACCTTGTGCTATTTTTCCTGTTACACACATCCTTGGGTTTACAAGTCATGAACTTCTTGTTTGTTTAATTAGGAGGCATTGGAAATATTGCTTTTGATTTCAGAATATTCATAAAAAAGATAAAGTTATGTGTCACATTACACATAAAAAAGAAAGGTGACAGCAGATATTAAGACCAATTCCTTAACACCAGTCAGTACTCAGATGAACAGAGAAGTTTTTTCTACCATCTTTTCCTTCCTGGGTGAATCTAGTCACAAAGGGGAAGATCTAGTCTCACAAACTGGTTCAAATTGTTAATTGAGAGGTTTCACTTTCTTGGCCCGTTTTTCTTTCAGGAACCAAACCTCTTTTTTTTAAATTTTTTTCAGCAAATATGGGCTAGTTAATTTAGCACAGTGCACCCACGCCCAGGCAAGAGGCTCTGTTCTCAAGGATCATTTATACACTACATTATTAGTGTGATGAAATTGAAGCTCAAAAACAGACCTTTGCTGGTTACAATTTCACAATGCATCCTTTTTGTATTGCTCATTTAATACAAATTGGTATCAGGGTTATTATCAGCCCATGAAAACATATCATTACACAGATATTCCTATTTTAGCAATCTAAGGATTTCACAATTTCGTTGTCAATATCTTTCCCTTAATGAGTAAAAGCCAAATATATCCTTTTCATTTAGTTATTCTAAAACCCATTTAGTACTTTCCACTTCATTTGTCTCAGACTCATATTGGGAATTATACTTACATGCTTACCGGAATTTTAATTATTTTGATTTGATTTACATATCAAGTATTTTTCCATTGATAGTATGAGTCTAAGTCTTCTCTGAAACATAAACCTTTTGTCTATTGTGCTATCTGCATTACTGTAATCTTACAATAAGTTTAGAAATCAAGGTTGCTTGAGTCCTCTCCAATTTTGCTTTGTAAATCCATACAAATTTGAATCAATTTATCAGTTTACCTCTGTAAACTAATTTACACCTGAATTTTTAAAGTGTTAAGGAATAATACTAACAAAACTTTTTATTGTTGATGCCATTTCAAGAAGTAGAGGAATAAATCAGTGCTTGAATTTTTAGTATGAATGTGCTGAACATTTTGTAAGCAAAATGTGAATACACTGAAGATATGTGACCCAAGAGCTATGAAAGGTTCTAAAGAAGGGGCAGAGAAGAGTCATCTTTTCTTTTGAGATTCTTATTGAATATCTATGCCATAGCAGATTAGTATCTCCAAACATTAATGAGACGGTGCTTGGCACATAAAGAAAGCTCAATACATGTTTGTTCACTGAGGAGACCAGAGACATGCTCAGAACGTTTGTGGTCTAACAAAGGAGACACAAACACAGGTGATCCAAAGGCCATGTGAAAAGCCCTGCAGGAGGGAGCTGCTAAGTCTGCAGGTCTGACTGCAGTAAGAGGTCTCAGTCCATAAAGGGCCAATTCCACTACTCTGCACCTGAGGTGAGGCAGAACCACATGGCGGAAGGGTGTGGTGAAGGAAAGCAACTCAGCTCAGCAGGATCCGGAAGCAGGGACACTGCTCACCAGGGACAAAACAGATAGCCCAAGGCCTGTGCTAGCCACACCCTACCTGCCTACAGTTACCACCCAGTTAATCCCAATCACGTGATAAACACCCTGCTTAGGTTAAAATTCTCCCAACCCAATCATTTCACCTCTGAACTTTCTTGCATTTTCTCACACATGAGCTTTTGGAGAACACCTTATATCTAAACCATAACATGTAGCACAAAACTGTTTTTTGTGTAAATGGAGTTCACAGTCCTAAAATAGTCTCAGATCCTAACTGACAAAGAAAGCCAGTTACATGTACTTTTTCCTTCTCTCCTATTTTAAGAAAAAATAAAATAAAAGCCCTAGCATACAAGTCAAAATGTAAAGTTATTGAAGATTATTTACAAAGTGCTTACTTAAATATAAAGATACCTCTTCATTTTCTGTGAAACTGGTAGTAGATGAAGAACAATAAATTATTTTGTTTTCAGTTTAAAGAGTTTAATGTCTTTAAGAGCAAAAATTGGGCTGTGCTGCTTTTGTGTGTGATCCCAGTTCATTCACACTCTGGTTTCCATGGTTTTGCATGAAAACAAATCTTCATGCTTATTCATTCAACTGTCAACACATATTTGCTTATCACTTACTGTGTGCCAGGATAAAAAAACATGGACTCTATACTTTTATATACAAGGTAAAATAAAGGCACTCTCTAGCAGGTTTATCATGCATAAATACTATTTGAAATAACTTTTAGAAATTTCACTACCTGAGTTCAAAGATTAGTCTAAGAAGAAGCTATCTGGGAAATTAAGTAACAAAATTTTTTTTAGTAAGCTCTCTTATCCAGTTAAGTGATGACTTTTACAAATTTATATTCTTTTTTTTCCCCCGTTTGAGACTGTGGATTGAACCCAGGGGCATTTAACAACTGAACCACATCCCCAGCCTTTTAAAAAATATGTTTATTTTTAGATAGGATCTTGATAAGTTGCTTAGGGCCTCCTAAATTGCTGAGGCTGGGTTTGTGATTCTCTTGCCTTAGCCTCTTGAGTTGCTATAGGCATGCACCACTCCACAGGGCTTACAAATTTATATTCTCAATAAATTTTCTCTAAAATGTCATGTGATATCAGGAATATCAATACAGGAGAAAGATTTGGGCTTATTGTGTGTTCAAGGAAGGAGCAACTAGAATTTAAAAGCATGCAATGGTACACATTTTGTTTGGGGGAAAACACAGTAGTTGATAAATTTCAAACAAATAGGAAAATATATCCAAGTGAAAGATTTTGACGTCAATAATCTTTAGAAGGGGAAAATATTTTCAATGTAATATGATAATGGGAAAAAAAGAAAATTAAGCATGGAAAATAATATCATAAAATATGTAAATAAAATCTAAAACAAAAAAACAATCAGCATTAGGGATGGGATAAGTTTATTGGCCAAGAGATGGCTATTTAGATAGAAATTTTAAGAAGACAGTAATATAAAGGACAAGAAAGATCCAAGCAAGAGTCCCAAAGTTGCAGTGTCTCTTCATTGTCTAACTCTCAACTGAATCAGATCTGTTTGGGAATCCTTCCTCTACTTATCATGGGAGTTATAGGCTTTACTTCCTGCCCCTCTGGTACTTACCTGCTGTTCCTCACACCAGCCAGTCCCTGTAGGGAGAGGAGAGGACCTTAGCTGCTTAGGCTCCAGCAAGGATTCTGAGTACTCAAAGAGAGGCTGTGTTGACCACACTGTCCCAGATGGCAGCCCATTCCCTGCAATCAGTTTCTCCTCAACAGTTTTATTTTCCATAGTGCTTATCGCCCACCTTCTGATATACAATATTCAATTGCTTAATTTTTCTTAATCTATTATTTTATGCTTTCCTACTAAAATATAACCTCCAGACAGGAAGGAGTTTCAGATCTAGGACCTGCAACAGTGCCTGACACTGGACATTTAATAGCTCTTGTTAGCATTCATGAAATGGACATACCAATATAAACTAAAAGAAAGGTTTGAGGGGCTGGAGGGGTGGCTCAGGGATTACAGTGCTTGCCTGGCAAGTCCAAGGACACAGGTTCAAACCCCAGCATCACATACACAACGAAGTGTTGGAGCAACAAGGGCCACGCAAAAAAATAAATAAAATTGATTCTTTCTCTCCCTTTCTCTCTCTCTCTCTCATTGTCCCTCTCTGTCTTTAAAAAAGAAAGACTTGGCATTTTTAATAGAAATATTTAAGGCAAGAAAAATCATAAAGAGCACAATGAAATTTATAAATTTATAGAAGCAACCATAGATCAAGAAGATATACATGGTACAATCACATCACTAATAAAAATATAAATGTATATATTCTGAATATATGCATTAAAGTATATCAGCTGAGCTACTGAAATAAACTGAAGTCTATACTTCCAATGGGAGATGGCAGCACACTCCTCTTTAAAACTGACATATTGAGTAAGCAAACAAAAGCATAACGTGGAAGGTTTGACTAATCTGGTAGTTGATCTTTACAGTCAGAGAGAGAACATTTTAAACCAGGGAATAACATAACAAAAAATTTAAGCTGACTTACAGAATTTATAAAGAAAAACTGATGAAGATATTCATAATGAATTCTACATAGTATCACACACACACTATCTTTTTGGTTCCTACTGAAAAATAGAAGTATTATAATATGGTCAAAAATGAAATTTTATGTATCTAGAAATACAAAAGCACATTACAAAATAGTCCATGGGTTACAAGTAAAATTATAAACAAACACTCAGAGCTTAAAATAATACATGTAAAAAATAGAATGTAGTAAATTAGGATTTAAAGGCTAATAGTTTTAAGACTAACAGTTCTTGAAAAACAAGAAATATTGAAATGGAAAAGTATTCAAATAAATACTCTAGGGACAAAAGCAACATTGTAACACCCCAGAAATAATGAACAAAATGATAGAAATAAAGAAGGAAATCAAATACCAGAGGGAAAAACCACAATAACACATAAATAGTTGATTAAAATTTAGAATAGTTATGAGTAACTATTAAAAAATTAGACAAACAGCTGGTATTGTTGAGAATAAAAGTGGATGACAAAATATAATGTAGGAAGGGAAATAATTCCTGGAAAATACGACAGCTCAAAAGGCAACGCGATACTACTGTGAACACGATGTGACACTTACAAGTGTGATTAAAGGAACTCAGTGTAGGGAATTTTGCCACAAGAAGAAATGGAAAACTTCAGAATGCCAATAATTACTAAGCAATTGAAACTGGCAAGCAAAACCCTATCCCTTTCCCCTGTTGCAAGCACAGGGTCATGAAGAGAGTTTCGCTGCTGAATCTGACCAAAATCTCAAGGAAAAAAGCGAATTTATATCTTATTTATTCCATAAAATAAAAACAAAAGGGGAAATTTTCAGGCCTATTTTATTAGAATAACTTCTTTTATTTTTATCAGTTGAAGGCAGGAGAATAATAAAAATCATGTGCCAACTTAATGAGAAAAATGGAAATTCTAAATAAATAAAATACCACGCAATTAAATCCTCTTATATTGTGATCAGATAGGATTTATACCAGAAATGCCACAATTCTTCATAGCAGCATATTTATCAATGAGGTAATTCACTTCATTTATGAACTAAAAATAAAACAACATCAATAACAGTGACATTGAAAGAACAAACAATTATGTTAAAAGTCCTTAGAAAAGGTGTTTTAAAGGCAGCTCCCTAAACATTGTTCTTAATGAGAAACTTTTCTAAATATTCTCTTTTTAACATTGGAAACAAAGGGTAATTATTATTACAATCACTGAACAACATATCCCTAAGGATAATGGATAAAGCAATTAAGAAAAAAAATATTTTTTTCAGGAAAAAAAAACAATATTGACTTTTGCAGAAGCTGCTATTTACACAGAAAACCCTGGAAATTCAACAAAGTATTAGAACTATTATATAAGGTCAGTCAGCTGGCTGATCCAAGATCAACACACAAATATCCATGTTATTTCTCTACCTCTACAATAAACTAAAAATAGAATATATCAGTGCTGTTGTAATAATAAAAAGATGACTCAGAGTTAACCAACTCCATAAGTACAAAAAAATCTGCTTGGTTAAATGAAATGATATACTATATGCACGGATTTTTTCATTACAAAGCTACCAATTCTCTCCAAATTATACATTTACATGAAATTTCAATTAAAACCCAAGCAAACTGTTGCAAGAAAATTGATGACTAATTCTAAAAATTTATTGAAGAATAAATTAAAGAAATATCTAGGATAATTAAAAAGATTAAGGCCCCACCTTTTTCTACCCCTTCCACTGCATTTGCTCATCATGGTGTTGGTTTGCCCCTTTGGGCCTAGATTTTTATTTCAATGTCTATTTTGCTCAGAATTCTACTGCGGCCCAACACTTTTTACATCTGCAGGATTAGACATAGAAACAGCAGGCAGCTGTATTTCGTTTACTATCTGACCCTCCCCTGTAAACATTAATAGTATTAATTGATTCCCAATCATCTATGTAGTTCTCATTCTCTAATGTGCTTTGTAACCTTCAATTCTGTTTTGTCTCATATAAAGAAGGAAAAAAAAACCTTCTTACATCAAGTATAAAACTTGAAAACATTCTCAGATGTTTTTAAAGATTGGTGTATAGAATGGATCCAAGTGACAAAATCTTTGCTTCCCCCACAACAAACCCTTCTCACTTTATTCTTTGTAACCTGAGTTCTCAGTGTGACTTTTCAAGTATCACAGAAAATTAAAAAAAAAAAAAAATTGGATTAGCAACGAAGTTGCCTATTACGGCATCTCTACCTACTCCATCTCATCTTCTCGCTCCCTGGGCCTCACAGACATTTACCATGCTGCTTGTTAATAGTTCCTGGATGTCATCCATAAATGAAAGGTTTTTGTAATTCTACTACATTTTTAAACTTCTATAATCCTGTATCATATGTACATATGGACAGCACATGGAAAATTGTAAAACAGATTTCTATTTGATCTTCACACCTCAGTCTTTCACTATGTGTTTGATAATGACAAATTGTAAATAAAAAGTTTTTATTGTTGCTAAAAATGTATACCTGCTAATTCTTCCTGTTTGTCTCCCAATCAGATTTCAAAGGCCTTTTGGAATGCTTTTGTGACCGAATCAGAACATGAAAATAGCACACACACAGTAGTGAAGACCAAAACTTGTAGCATAGTATTACTCTGTGAATACACTCGGCAGGTACACGTATTGCAGCACATTCCACATAGGCAGTAAGAAGCATTCAATCCAGAATTTTATGAGGGATGTTCATCTCCTGTGACTGTCTGCCACACAGGCTTCCTGGATTCAGTTCTCATCACACCTTCCCCTTCATTTTAGTTCTCTTAAACCAAATATATCCAATTTAAAGACAGTCTTTGAAGGCAGTCACAATTAGTTAACTATGCATATAACTTTGCTCAGTTTTATTTTAAAAGATTTCATATTTAAATTCTTAAGTAAAGTTTTATTAAAATTCACTTGTATAACTAATAGATTAAAACAACAACCTAAAATGAGCGGAGTTTTTTTCCGTTCTTGCAGTTACAGCACCAGTCCCCAAGTATATATTTCTACCTAAAGTTTAAAGCTATTAGGGAAACTCAGCCCTCTCTCCATTTTAAAAGATTACTTTAGATCACCATGGAAGAAAAACAGCCTCTTTAAATACTCCTTAGCAGTGCAACTTAAATAATGATCTTAACAATTTTATGAAGAAGAAAGAGTTAAACTTATAATAAAGTTCAGAAAAGAACAAAATAATGTGGGTTAATGTTTCAATTGTTTTTTAGTTATTTTTATAGACAAAACATTTTATAAAAAATATATGATCTTTAATTGCTAACTACTATTAATTCAGGTTTCCTTCGTAGTTTGGGGCTAATTTATTTGCTTAGAAATATCAAAGCCAAAGATGACTCAGTCAGATTTTTGTAATTATATGCTTTCAGTTAGAAAAACTATGATTTGTTCTATTCTTTTAAAAATAATAGTTCCTTTAACATTTGCATCTAGTTCCCAGGTATATTCTGAATTATTTATTGGTAGATTTCCCACTTTATTCTATAGTTACATAAATACATGATTTAAGACTTAATGACAAATGTATTTTAAAAGTCATTTTTATTGTTAATGAAACAAAAATTAAATATGAAAATTTGAAGAACAAAAATTGATCTGGTTCTATCTACTGTGCTAAATTTGAATATTTTTATTTCCTTTAATATCTCAGAAAAGTATGGCAGATTATCCTTCCATTGATTCCCAAATCATTTCCAAATAGCAGATTGAAAATTCAAAATCATCACTATCATAATATTTGTTGTACACCTCAGGCAGAAGAAAATGAAAACTCTATGTCTATCTCATAATATTTTTTTCCTCTTCCTTTCCCCACTCAAGCTCTGACCTACTTTCCCAGGAAAATTTAAGCTGGCCATTTCTGTGCTCTTGAAACATTTGTAAGTTTCTTATATTTTTATTTTGTTTCATATTTATAGACAAGAATAAATTATAGTATAAAAGGATAATTAATAGGCCCATTAAGAAGGAAATCAAAATTATTTTCTGAAATATAAATGTTAGCGTATATAAAATTAAGCAATTATATGAATTATATGCATACATTAATAAATTTAAAATACCTTTTCTGCAGTGAATAGGGATCCTAGTACCAGAAAGTAAATGAAACTAAAACCATTTTGATAGTGATTTAAGTAAAGTAGCACATCTTTAAAAAGCACTCTGGTGGGTGCTAAGATAATGATCATTGTTAACCAAGTGAATGTGGATAGAGAGTCTCCGTCCAAAAATGAAACATTAGTAAAAATAGATGAAAAAAATTAGGAAGCAGATTGACATCGTTGACATTAAAAATAGGAGCAGAGAAAAAATCCTACTCTAATTTCATGGAATTCATTTTTCAAACAAGGTTGAGATTATTGGTCTACAAGTTTCTTTACTCTTGGTAAAACAAAACTTTCTGCTTTGAAAGAAAAGGGCTTATTTGAAAGACAGAATATTCTTACACTATAACATGCTAATGATTTAAGCAAAAATGAGTTTGAAATATTTGAATTAAGTTCCCTTCCAAAATCACAGGGCTTGTAAGTTAAAGGAAAATCCCTCAGGCTACTTGTTTTGTCAAACCTAGAACAAGCTGAAATATTTTTAAGATGTTAAAAATTCCTGAACTGTGGCCAAAATACCCATCCCTGAATCAAGAAAATACCATGATCATAAAATTCTATTTATACTATTCAGAAGCTAATAGCATGGGAAATTTCAATAATTATGGCATATATTTCTTCAGGAAATTCCAAGGTTACTTCCTTTCCCTTCCACATACAATCTTGAACCACTTAACAACAGAGGATTTGTCCTTAGCTGGTTTCCTATTTGTGCAAATATCATAGGGAGTACTCACACAAACTAAGATGGCTATAATGTCAGTAGACCATATAACATTTTGGAACCATCATATTGAACAAGACATGCTTACCACAATGCATGGTTATACAGAGCACATTGTATTTATAATGCTCAAGAAAAAATGTCACTGAAACATCAATGAATAAGGCACATCCATGCACATGAAGAATCACTCCACAATTCCAATTCGAAAGAAACTGATGAAGGTAATAATGAAACCGTTGCTAAATGCTGTTTAAATATATCTGTACTGTCCTCATAAGATTTTAATATACTGTATATAGTATGCATTATATATGTAAGAATATATGTGATTCGCACACGTATTTGCAGAGTCACATTGTCAGGCTCAATTCTAATCTTACGCTAGAATCACGTGCCCCTTGATGACAGTGATTATAATTTGATAGCATTCAGCTATAATGTTCACTTGTGACTTTCTTAAATGCCCCTTCAGAATCAATGGACATGGTTCAATGTGGAAAACACTTACACACATATAAAAGCACACATGTACAGAAAGTCCTCCAACTATGTTAGGAAATGGCACCAAGTACATTTAAATTCTGTGACACAAAGCTGAGAAACAACCTCTGGGAAGAGAAATCATTTGTACTCTCACATGCTGTGGTTTACAGAGATTCTTACACCCTGCAGCATTACCTCATTACCATCTGCACACAGCTTGCAACTCTCACCTCTGACGTTGCTCAGGGAGGCAATGGGAACAGGCCTGGATGGCCTGGATCCTGTGAAACTATTATAGAATTGAGTGTTGTCTGCAGACATAGATTCCAGGGCTCAAATCTCATCGGGAAAAGACATCAATTCGGAGTAGACCTTTGGCAGAGTTAAAGAAAAATCTGGGTGAATAGAAGGTCAAAGAGATAGCTACAAATGTTAAATAAAAGAGATTCAAAATGAATATGAAATTAAACATTACAATGAAACATGAGAGACAAAGTTGAGGAATGATAACAAGTGGAATAAGTTGAAAAAGCGAAACATAGATAGAGAAATAACCATTAAGTGTTCATGAAGAAATGAGAGACCAGACTGCCAGGAAGACAGAGCATTGTGACTAATGATAAAGTAGAGAAGAAAGATAACATTAAATTGTGGAAAGACATTATCCACTTCCGAAGTCTCCCATATCCGTTGTTCGATCTGAATGCAATTCACTCATTGCTCAGGGATCCACTTCTGCATAAGTATTTAATGTATATCTACTGGGTCCATGGAATTGCACCAGAAACTAGTAGAAACTGAAAGAAATAAAAGAAAGACATCGTCAACATAGCCTACGATACCCTACCATCTGCACATACATGAAATAATATAGTTTAAGATAGTGTTTGTATAAATGCCAAAAGATGAAAACAAACAATAGATTCTCTGGGAGTTCACAGGAAAGGCATCGCTGTGAACTTGAGCAGGAAAGGAAGGCATCTTGGATAGTTAAGATGTGGGCTTGCTCTTATTCAAGAACGAGCAGGATTTGAATTTGTGGTGGAATGGACTAAACCTTTCATAGGAAGGTCTCCAAAAGAGAGTAAATAATGTTTGTTTGCTGAGGGAAGGATGCTCACTGACTCCTTTCTTCCTCGCATCTCCACATCTTGTCAATCATAACGTCCTTCTAAGTCTATGCCATAAAAACATCTGTTGCCACTTGTCTTCACCCCCACTGTCACCCTAGTCCAAGCTATCACCTTCTTTTCTGTGAATCATTGAACAGGCCCTAATGGTTCATTCTTCCAATCTGCTCTCCATCTATAGACAGAGTGATGATCCAAAAATAAGAAAGTGTATCCATTTAAAACCCTGTTGATTCTACTTCACAGCATGTAAGACCTTCTCCTGTCTCCCCTGTCCAGTACAAGTTTCTTCTCTCCCTGTATTTCTACTGTGGCCAAAAACACACGCTCCATCTGCTCATACTCCATTTTCTATTTGTTCAGGAGCTTCAGACAGAATTTTTCTCTGCTTCTACACTCTCCTCCAAAATCCTCTGAAATACCTACTCACCCTTCCCATTTCAGCTTAGATATTACTTCCAAGTGAATATGGCTCTTAACCCTAAAACACTTTGGGTTTTGCATTAAATCAGCACACAGTTCTATGTGCTGACTGTGGCGACATTCCTTTTGTTATTAGCTGATGGTTCATCTTCCCTATAAGATCATAAGCTCCATGAGGGCCAAGTTTGGATTTTTCACCACTTTGTCCAATATCTTTGCTAATGTTTAGCATATGGTGGGTGCTCAATAATGACTTAGGTAATGAATGAGTGAGATCAAGCTAACTAGCACGGGAAATTAAATCATGGAATTATAATTCTGGGGGAAGTCTTGGGTAAGTGTGCTGGAGTCAGATCATTAAAGTGAATAAGCAAAAAACAGAAGTTTAGACCTTATTCTCTGTGCATAACAAGTCCATGAAAGTATTTGAGCAATCTGTGCTCTATAAGAAGAAAGTATTTGAGTCCATGAAAGTATTTGAGCAAAAGATGACACAAGTGATTTACGAAGATACATCTGATGATGGTCTGTGAATTGAGTCTCCAGAGAATGAGTCAAGGAAAACAATTATGAAATTTTTATATGAATATATTTGTGAGAATATAGAGAGCTGGATTCAGGTAGGGATTGTGGGAATAAAAATAAAGGGGTGGAGACTGGAGTGATGGATTATCAGTTACAGCAATTGCCTAGCATGTATGAGTATGTGGGTTCAGGGAGCAATGAAAGCCACATGAAAAACTAAATAAAAATTGATTCTCTCTCTCTCTCTCTCTCTCTCTCTCTCTCCCTCTTTCTTAAAACAAAAACAAAGGGATGACTATAAAACCAAACAAGAAAATCAAGATATATTTTCCCTTTAGTATGCAGAGAAAAATTTTAAAGTGCATAAAGTTTAAATTAAAAAAACTGTAAAGAGGATTCAGTTTTGAGAAGAGTACTTAAATGCTGACCATATTAAAACTGAATTAATAATGGATCATCTGTGTTTGTCCTCTGGTCAAAAGGGACATGGAATTGGAAATACAGAATTAAATTATCACAATGAAGTTATTCAGATAACTTATCTTTCACAATAAATAAAATCTAAGGCCCATAGAACTCCAGTGGTTGAGGTTTTACTTAGTTATTGAAGATTCAAAATCATTGAGTTGATCTCACCATGCTGTTCTTTACTATAGAGAAGATGTTAATATTTTCCTAAAAGGAAATTTTAGGAATTTTTAAGAATTTTTATTGTCTTGTAATCAACATTACCATCATAGAAAGGCATTTCTTCAATTTAGTTAATCTGGATATTGACCAAATGAGTGGTTAATATCTAGGTGAAATTACCCAAGTAATCATTGTGGACAACCATTCCTAAATTATGATTTTCAAAAAACATTTAAATGAGGGGGCATATTTTGCAAACCAAATTTAAAAGTCATGGAGTATCCTCAGTTGTATTTTTACTTTATTAAATTGCTTTCCTGAGAAATTTAATGGATGTGGTACGTATTTTTCAAAATCTGTTTAAAAGAATACAAGCTAAAATATTATCTGTTGTGTTCTTTCACACAGAAATTTGAGGTCTTCTTTGCCCTTTTCTCCTGTGTTCAGCAACGCCAGAACTGAATTAATATCTCTGATTAGGTGTATTTGCATTAAGGATGGTGACCTTCTACTGATGGCGTGTTAAAACTGTTCACTTGTCTAAGACATATCAAATGTTCCTGTGCAAGTCAAAGTTGTTGGGTCTGTCCTTTTCCAGAACCACAGAATACCTGTATTTCAGGTATTATTAGAGAGCAAAGCCTAAAATTGTTTGTTTCTCAATACTAATCAAAATACTAATTGAGGGGGCTGGAGCGGTGGCTCAGCGGTTTTGGCACTTGCCTGGCAAGCACGAGGACCCAGGTTCAAACCCCAGCACCACGTACACAACTAAGTGTTGGAGCAACAAAGGCCATGTGAAAAACTAAATAATTTCTCTCTTTTTCTGTCTCTCTCACTATCCCTCTCTCTTTAAAAAAAAAATACTAATTGAGCTATGCCATGTTAAGAATGGCTTTGATCCCCAATTTATCTTTCTCTTTTGACTCTTTTTCCATATTGGACGAGAGACCCAGAGATGGTATATTATAGAGAATTCCTAATCCAGTTGTCCTCTTATACTAAGGCAAGTGTGGTAGGCTGAATAACTATTCCCCCAATTCCCAGAATGAGTTCCATTATGTGACAGAAGGGATGAGCAGATCCTGAAATGGGAAATTATCCTAATCATCACCGTGGGCCCCATGCAACCACAGTCCTCATAAAAGAGCAAAAGGAGGGTTAGTCAGAGAAGGTCTGGAGACCAAAGCACAGATCAGAGATAAGCCAATAACCAAGAAACACAGGCCAACTCTAGAAGTGGAAAAACATAAGAAGTGGATTCTTTCTTAGAGCCTCCGGAGGATTACAACTTCACCGGCACCTAGATTTTATCACCATATGAACTTCTCAAACTTCTGACCTTCAGAATTGTTAGATGTGTTTTTCTAAGCTACCGTTTGCAGTCATTTGTTACAGCAGCAATGTTATTATATTAATAAGAAACTGATATGACATGCTAAGAAATGTCGTAAATTTTCCTATATCTTTTTTTTCTTTGTTGTTCCTATTGTTTTGGTACTGGGGATTGAACCCAGGGGTGCTTTGTCACTGAGCCACATTCACAGTCCATTTTACTGTTTATTTAAAGAAAAGCTCTTGCTAAGTTGCTGGCACTGCTCAGACTTGTGATCCTCCTGCTTCAGCCTCCCAAGTAGCTGGCATCACAGGTGTTAATTGCCATGTCCACTTTTCCATGGTTCTTAATTGGTCTAATATTGTTGAATATGTGCTCCACCACACCATGTCTTCTTTCAGAGTTGCTTAAGAGAAACATTCTTTGGATGTAACTATACCAGAAACTGTGTTCCTCCCAAGTTACTAAAACCTGTGCATACATTGCTGAATATTTGTTCTTACAAATTCATTGCTATTAGGAAATTTCAATCTAATCCATTATTATGAGCATTAATTTTTATCCCTGGTTCAGCTTTATTTTCTTTTTTTTAACATTTTTTAATTGTGTACCTTCTTTTACTTGACTTACATGTCTTTTATACGTCACTTCATTTTTAAAAGATTAATATAAATAAATCAATACATTCTTTAAAATCCTTTATTTAAAAAAGATCTTCATGCTTAATTGAAGTCCTTCCCGTTGCCAATTAAGCTCTTTGAAAATGTAGTCAACAATGACAGCAAATGTTAAAGGTAAAGGGAGTCATTTTGGGGAAAGACAAAAGAGTGCCCAGAGTTTCATTTATTTTTTGCTTAAGGTAACAAATGACTTATACCTCTTTGACAGGATTCAGGACCTGCTATCCCCAAACACGGTACCTTGACATTTGAGAAAAAAGCAGAGCAGGAACTTCTTTCTGATTTTCTCTTGCTATTCTCCCTTAATGTTGGTTGTGAAAATCTCTGACCTTCCACTAAAGTAGGTTACCAGATCCTCGAAGGCATAAGGACACAGAGGTCTTGCTAAGTCCCCCCAGTTTATTACCATGGGATTGTTTTCTTTTGACCTTTAATCATACTTGTGCACAATTATCTATAAATATACACCCTTTTACCTGTTTCTTTGGGTCCTCATTTCTGAAAGCTCTTTTGTAAAGTAAAACTTACATTACATAAATCTCTGTGTTTTTTCTCTTGTTAATCTTTTATTATAGGGGTTTCAGCCCATAAACCCAGCAACCAGCAACGAGTGAGAAAAGAAGCCCCTTCTCCACTACAACTTCACAAGCTTTTATAAAGATACACTGCTGTCCTAGCCATCACACATCTTCTATTCTGGAAGCAAAACACTGACTCTATGATTTCTCAAATAATATCATTAACAATTCTATTCTGTTTTCTACATGCACACATATATAATTCTTATTTTTCTTATTTTATGTGCTGGTGACAGACTGATATTGGCCATATCTTTATAGTGATTTCATTAAGATTATTAATTGCGTTTGAAAATAAACTCCTTTGTTGCCACCAGTTCTTCATTAGTCGGTTAAAGCTTTATAGTCTTAACATTGGCCTCCCATGCCTGATGGGTTCTTGTGTAAGTATTTTTCTGCTCTCCACCCAGTGGCCCATGACATTAAAATAGGCTAACTTTGTCATCCTTATGACAGAAACCCTCTCCTTTGATAGTTGTCACAGAGCACTGTTTACTTGAGGAGTTCCACTTAGCTGTTACTCTGCAAGTACATTTCCTATAGTTGATGCTGATATTGGGGAATTAACCTTTCATGCCTCTTTCCATTTGATCCCACCTGTTGACATTTGTACGCCAAAAAAAGAATATGTCAGTGGCATGAGAGTAGATATGGAGTTCCAAAGTACTTGTCTGCCAAGTAGACAGGTTTATAAAGCTGAGGAAGGTGACTGAGAAAAGTGTGAAGATCATGCCAGACATTGAGGTATATGTTTAGAAACAGGAGAAAAAAACTCCGACCAACAGGGAAAGCTGGTAGGAAAAAAAACCTCTGGGAAGAAAGCAAATGGTGACAGGGGACAGAGTGGACCATAAAGAAGTGAATAGAGAAGGACAGTTTGCAGAGGTCCATGCACCATTCACTAGGAAAATTGGGCAGCTGGTCAAAGAGTCATCAACCTTAAGTGGTCAAAATCTCATATAGGTTTGACTTTTTACATTTATTGTTGAGTGAGAATTCCCTTGATCATGAGAGAAAGTGGCAAAGGTCAATGCCGAAGCATTCATGGGCGCCAGCAAAATTCTGGGTTCTGATTGTAACGCTGTGAGGCAAGATAACGAAATGTTCATCCAAAGTAACAAATACCTTTGTCACTTATAGAAGGAATAGGAGAGAACCCGTTTCCACATCTACCTGTATTTGATGGAAGATGTTTATACTTATCTTGCTTTTCTGTTTTCTACTGATTTGTAATTGTATTTCGTTTCTTTGCTTTTGTTTAATATTTGTTTTCTTCAATGGGCTGTAGTTGCAAGAGGAATCACATGTGGGTTTTGCATTTTTCACTGTTCAATACCAAGCAGCAAGTACAAAGCTTACTGTTCAGCAGGCATTTAATATATATTTATATAATAAACTAATAAGTAAATTAGTACAGAAATGGAAAATTTTACATGGATACTTATTAGTGTGTGGCTGACTTATAAAATATGACCACCCAAAACTAGATTTGGTTTCTATGTCGACAAATAAGAGTATATTTAAAACATCCAAATGAGTATTTCTATGTTTAGCTAAATATTTATAATTCTCTAGGAATTTTCTTAAGAAAATAGGACTTAGTGATGCTTTCAATCTTCTCTGGCTCTGGATGAGTAAGAAGAACCATAAATAGACTTAGAGTTCTGTTTTGATTTTTGAGTTTTTGTTTTTTAACTTCTGGAATGTATGGAAACTACTAAAAATACTAAATATTTAAAAGATGGAGAAGTTAGATTAATTTTAGATTAAACAATAAGTTCAGTGTTTCCTCCAACTGGTTGTCAAGTCTCTGTACTTCAAGAAGAAGTTTGAATCTATTTATCATTTTTGTTTACATTTAAATTTGAAAACTAGATAGCACTGTGTAATACAATGACTCAGTGTATATGGTACCATATTTTAAAGAAGCAGTGATGATAGATACATAGATGATGGATCAAAGATAGATAGATGCTAGATGATGATGATGATGATGATGATTGATAATGATAGCTAGATGGGTGGTAGATATTGTTTTAACCCCTAGAGCTGAAATAACCGCAGTATGTCTAATATCTAATGTCTTGTGTTGGAAAACAATCTACACAAAGCCTCTTTTATAATGTTTTAGAAAGCATGTTACTCATTCATTAATGATACTGATAATATGTCAGAGCAGGTACCTATAAATAAGGGTCTCCAAGCTTTCAGGACCCTGCTAAATGCTTTCTCTCTTGATAGCAATCCATCCTGTTGGAGAATCTCCTGTGGGAGATTTTGTGGGAAAACTTTCCTCTTCAAACCTAGGAGTAATTAAACAGCACTGACATGAATAAATATAATCATACCCCCCTGCAGAGCAGTTGTGAAGAAAGGAGAACCACACAGGCTCAGACTTCACTATGGTTTCTTTTTGGCAATTTGGTGCTAAAGTTTCTATTATAATTTACTTTCCAGACCATAAAAGTAGACTTCTACTCATTAAAGCCTGCATGAGGATCTTATTTTCAGAAATCTTCAATTGATTATAATCAATACATCTTGAAAAGGGCTTGTGGCAAATGCCAAGATTCTTCTGCACAGATTATTACCTTGTGCGGTGGGAACAAAGGGCTCAGAGTCTGCAGAAAACATGATTTTCCCCCAGAGAAGTACACCCTGGAGGACAAGAACCAAGTCAGGAGTCACAGCTATAACTTAGAAGGCATCGACTTCACTAGACAAACAGGCCTGCTTTTTGTCAATGCTGGAAACTGATCTCCAATTCATTTGTTCTTGATTTTGCTCTTTTTTCCCCCAAGAGGTCATGCTTATAAATAAAAAAAAGAAAGAAAGAAAATCTAAGTATCAGAGAAACAGTAACACAGAACAAAGAAAATGACTGTGAGAAAGATTGGTATGGTACAGCCTATCAGTTTGGAAATACTTTGAAAAATGTTTAATAGTATAATAATATGAGATTAACCTCAGCCAGATAAATGTTGTTTTGATCTGTTGCTTGGAATGTATATCTAGAAGAGTTGAACCGAAAGCAAAAATACATTTCACAACCTGCTCATCCTCAACTCCTCTTGGCTTGATATTGGAAGAAAGATTTTGTTATCAGAAGCTGCCACAGAGGCACAGGATCCCAGATAACTTCTTCCACAGCTAGTTGAATGCAGGCTTGAACTGAAGATGCTGAGCTCCCCTCAGGCCTCCAGAATCTGACCCATTCAATTAATAGCTGGTGATACAAGCAAGTTATGAAACTACCCCAAGCTTTCTCTTAAAGTGGGGAACTACTTGTTATAAAATATATGTTTAGGACAATGGCTGGCATGTACCTAAGCACAGAAAATTTTAGCCATTATGGTGATGATTGTCTTCTTCTTTGCGGTGTGTGTGTGTGTGTGTGCTAAAATTACTTGGTAGCAGAGTATTAGGTAGGAGGTAAGTAAATGCTGTTTTCTTTTTCAATACACTGAATTTTTAGATTGATTTTAAGCTTACAGCAAAACAGGACACAAGATACAGAGACTTGCCATATCCTTGCCCATATGTAGCCATAGCCTTCCCATTTACCAAACCCCCTCACCAGATTGGTACATTCGTTGCTATGAACCTACATTGACACATCATTATCACCCATATTCCATAATTTACCATTAGGGGATTCTTGGTGGTGTGCATTTTATGGGTTTAAATGTAAATTTTTTTATTTTCAAAAATGCTGAAGACCAGTCCATTAATTGTAGATTTAATAATTTTGTAGCTATTAATGAAGCAACTATTATTTCATTAAAATGTAGTAGTTGACTGAAAGATACATCTTTGGCTGGAAGGATTTTTTTTAAATAAAGAGGAGACAGAGAGAGGAAAGAGAGACACAATCTTTATTTTTTAGTTTTTCATGTGACTTTCATTCCTCAGACACTTCATGTGTACATGGTGCTGGGGTTTGAACTCATGTGCTCACACTTGCCAGGCAAGCACCATAACCGCTGAGCCACAGCACCAGCCCTGGATTTTGTTCTTTTAATGGAATAGTTACACTAAAATAAAAAAATTCTTTACTAAGTGCTGTTTGGAGTCTTCTTCTTGCAAAACAGTATCGTAGATCATTAATATAAGGCAATGAGGTAGAGAGAAAAATAATTTGAATATGCACTCTACCCAAAGTTGTATCAAACAAATTATACATCTAAACAGTTAGAACTGAGAGGTAAAAGTGAAAAAAAGTTGTGATAGAGAATTGTCAGATTATGTAGAAAAGCTGGAATTCACAGAAGGAATTTATTCCAGTTAATCTGATATTGCTTAATGGGAGAGTTGATTTGTTACCAGATTCCAAATAAAGGCTAAATATTTATTTATGGAGAAGACTAAAGCAAGGTTACAGAGTCAGGGAAATGTGGAAAAGAGCCACTTCTGCATTCAATCAAATCAGCATCTATTCATCCAGCATCTCCCAGGAGCCAGCTGTTGTTGGTGGTGCTGGAAATATGGAAATAAACAAAACAGACAATAATCCTGTCCTTGAGGAACTTACAGTCTTTCAGGGAATTAAAGCTTCAGTTTGGTATTAGTGATTGGAACTCAAAATAAATCAATAAATTAATGGTGTGCAGTTGGAGGAGCAGAGAGGAGATATTTGTGTAGGTCCAATAGGGCCAGGTCATAGAGCATTGGGAAGGTTAAGCGAGAAAGAATATTGCTTAGATTTAGGTACACTATTAAAGCTTTCTGAATAACAAAATATCCTAAAATAGGATCTGTAGAAAGAAGGAAAATAACTTTAGAAGGAAGATAAATTAGGTAGCTAACTTAAAACTAAGACCAAGAAGAGGGAAGAATAGCAACTTTGCAAAGACATTGCAGGAACAAACAGATCGGAGAAGGGACAGGTCAGGTGTGGGATAGAAAGTTGAGTTTGTAAATTAAGCACTGAAGACATAAAAATGTTTGCCTTTTGAAGAAGGCAAGCAAGTGCCTCGCTAGCATTTCATAATGCAGCTCTGCCCAGAAAAGAAGTAGACAAAGTGTTCAGCTTCTTCTCTGGCAGGTTAATTCCCTTCAGATGTGTCAGTTAACTGGGCCTTTCCCCCTTTACAAGCATTTCCTTCTTTTGCTGAAAGCAGTGACTACTGAGCTAGAAACTCTTGGGCTCCAGATAATCAGAATGGACCTCCCATCATTAAATGTCTTTATTCTGAAAGGAACATTGAGGATTTGGGACAAAGGGGCCTCTTTGTTGGGCTTTAATTCTATTGTCTTCCTTGCTACTCATCTGTTTAGCAAATGAAGAGAGAAATTAACCACTACGACGAATGAAAGGCAGAGTGAAATGTGTAGGCTTTGTCCACTTGGGCTGATCCACAATTGTCTCCAAAATGAGCTTGATGCTTATTTTCTCTGTCTTCAGACCCCTGCCTTTATTCTTGGTTTTTCTTTATTTTTTTTCCCCCATTATTCTCAAAAGCACCAACGTACAAAGTTAGTCTGGTCAGCTTGTAATGAGATGGGTAAAGAACTGTCTATTAGATTCCCAGCTCTGATCTGCAGGAACTGAGACTTTCAAATATCACCATCAAGATGGATTACAAAGTGCCAGAGAAATGTAGGCTTCTCAAGATCCCAGGATAAAGCCCAGAAGATTACCAGTGCTCACAACAACCTTTTGGAGCACACAAGAAAATTTGGAAAATGGGAAAAAACACACATACACACAACACACCCATGTGCACAGGCACAATACACACACGCAATACATCCCTGGGCAATACTCAAAGAGAAAGGACTTAATTGGCACCTAAATACTTTTCCTATGATCACTCCCACTTCTGGCCCCACCCTGCCCCACACATACTTTCCCCTCTCCTTTGAAGATTAATCTTTTTAGAATAAGGAAAAATAAAAGGGTTCTGAAGTCATGCAATCTGGGTGCAAATTCAATTTCACTCTTTGAATTGCTTTCTCTGGCATTTTACTTAAACTTTCTGAGCCTGAATTTTCTCATCCGTAAACAGAATAAAACACAGTACCTGCCCTATGTTCTATCACGCGTTCCAGGAGGCTCTGTGGATAAATGATTAAAATGCTGTATTTAGTAAGCAGGCAATGCATGTTATTTATCAGTGTTTATTTTATTGTTGTCATCATCAGTTTGAGGCTTCTTAGATGAAGGAAGCCACGTAAATAAAAGAGCAATTCCTTGGACAAATAACGTTATTAAAATCCCAGCAAGTGCCAATGCGTCTTGAAAGTGCAAACTCACTTACAACCCAGGCGTCCTGGGTCAGCTACTATCATCTCCAAGAAGAGTGAGATACTTAGAACTCCAAAACTTAAAATAGCTCTGAAGTGTTGGCAAAGATATCCTTGTTGTGAAGGTACATAAAGTGCCCTTTGTGAATTTCACTCCCCGAGTGTTAACTGACAAACAGCATGCTACGCTTGACAGTCCCCTTCAAAAGCAGTTTAAAAGAAAGTGCCTGAAATACACAGAATTTGGCTGCTCGTTATAGACCCCACTTTGGCAAACATCATGTGGAGGCATCAAAGCTTTTCAAACATTGGAGGACCCAGCTCAGACGCAGATAAGCAAAGCTGATAAATAAATTGTCCCTGATTCCAGGGTACATCTGTTTAATATAATTGTTCTGACTAGCTGAAAGTATGGGTGTAATACAATTTAATTTAAATCATCCAAACAGAAACCTGTTTTCAAAATTTCTATGTGGTTTCTTTTACTCCTGGATTTTCCGGAGCACAAGAATGGCAAATCTTTAGCAGCAGATCCTGGCCCTTCTCTCATGTAGAATCCCCTCTTCCATTGATGTATTTAGATTACTTAAGGGTTCCTCTACCTCCCAGCCTGTTAAAGAAAACATCTCTAAGACTGTGATAGGACATGGTCTCTGTCTTTCTTTGGAATGACTCATGCTTTATCCAAATTCCTAAAAGGAAAAGAAATCTTTTTTTTAGAAAAGTAAACTCTACATGAGCTTTGCCCTATAGTTTCTTGTCTATATTGTAAATGTATGAATATATCAGTTGTGACCTATTCATATTTCAGATATAAATGGCTGTAGGATGTGGATCACTTTCTAAGTCAGTATAGTTTTTTTTTTGTAAAAGCTCAACATTCTGTCTATCAAGAGCACAAACACTGCACTAGGGAAGATATAGCCCTAGAGGCCATCAGTCAGATCATTTACTTTTGGTTATTTTTCTCAGAACCAGTTTCAAAAAGGCCTTTCTTCTTTTTATAAAAAATTACCTATAAAAAGCAAACTTCTTGAGCATACAAATTTAGCAAATTTTTCTGGAGCGTTGACTACATGCGGGTAGCATCACATAGCACCTGGGGGAGGGGTGAAACATGAGCCCACACCGTCCCTGCAGAGCTCCCTGTCCAGCCAGGGAGGATGAAAGTGTAGATGGTTTCATGTAGTGTGATAGCCCTTACAGAGATCAGTTGAGGTCAAGGTGGAATTCATAGGGCTCGGAGGAGAAGGAGAGATGTTGCATGTGGGAATAAGGATGGTGCTGGGAAAACTTCTGTGGGAGAGAAACCTGAGCTGAGTTCCAGCCTAGTTAGCCTGGCTGTGCTGCAGGTGGAGGCCAGAGAGGATGTGGGAGAGAACAGCATCACACAGAAAACAAAGTGCAGCCCTAGGCAGAGAAAGGCAGGCCAGAAACCCCCAAAGCTTATGTGACAATTCTAAGCGGTTTAGTTTTTCTGGGGAGCAGAGTATATAAAACATGGAGTTCTCTTTCCTTAGGCATTTTACTTAGGATTTGACTTAAAATTTCAGATTTAAGTTGAGCAACGGCGAGGCTTGAAAGCCCTTGAAAGCAAAGCAAAGGACTTTGGATTTGATTCCACCAGAGGAGGGCAACTATCAGTTTCCATCACTGTTGTAACAAATTACCACAAACTTAGTGACTTAACACAACATGAATATATGATTTTATAGCTTTCAAGCTCAGAGGTCCAATATGAGTCACAAGGACTGTTTCTTCTGGAGACTCAAGGGAGACTGTTTCCTCATCTTTCCCAGCTCCTATAGGGAACCCACATTTCTAAACATGTGGTACCTGGCAAAGAATCCACTGCTCCACCACCACACCTCCTCCTCTCACTCCAACTCTTCCGCCTCTCTCTTCCACCTTTAAAGCCCCCTGGGATCCCACTGGGTAATCCAGGAAAATCTCTTTTCCTCAAAATCCTTAATTAAATCAAATCTATAAACTCCCTTCTGCCAAGAGAAAGAGCAACTTCACAGGATCATGGGATTAGAGCGTGGATGTCTTTGGGTAGGGGTAGCGAGAACTTACTCGGCTTATCACAGAGGTCATTTTTAGTTTTAAGCAGGGAGCAGAAAGATTCAAGTTACCATAAAGTTAACATTCTATAATCCTTGAGTCTGTATTTTAGCAATATCATGCAAGCATGTTAAAAAATATCTCCTTAGGTATCTAATTGTCTTCTATCCAGTCTCTCTCCTTTCCTCCCTCTTCCCTAGTGAGGGCTTGGAAGTATATGTGTAATTTACAGAGCCAAATATAAGCACACAGAGTACGTATGGATGTGGGCTTCTCTAAAAGGATTGCATATGTTTAATGCATACATGGAATTCTTTCTGGCCATGAGAAATCAAAACAGGCCAGATCTGAAAATGAATTCTGGCCACTTAGCAGGTGTGTTCCTTGGAAAAGATGTCTGAACGTTACGTGGTCCTGTTTCACATCTATTAAAGGACACCACAGGGCCTAGCGTAGTTTTATTGCAATAATTAAATAATATAATGGTGGCAATAATATTTTTATGTTATTGGCATTCCATTCATCTTCTATAATGGGGAAGCTACCATCTACCCACGTGCACGGCACCTTACTTACTGAAAGATGGGAGTAATACAAACCAGATATTGCTTTGCAGAAGAAAATATTTCTCACATTTAATCTAACCTGACAAAATGTTTAAACGGTGATCAATATTGCTATTCTGGTAATCATTCACCTATTCAAACATAAAACAGCATCGTGAAATGTTTTCTTAATGATTGTTTTATGACACTGACTCCAAATGAACACCTTTCTAAGAACCACCACTAATGTGGAGCTGCCCTGTGCATTTCCTGGGTTCCAACCTGGTAGCCTTATTCTTTTTCTTTATTATCGTTTCTAGAGGCTATTAAAGAACAAAATGTTCAGAATTCTGAAAAGGCTTAAAATCACATTTTCCCTTGAAATATTGAAATGGTTCTCAGGCTACTTCAACATTCAATCCGTTAGAGGATCTGTATGAATACAGGACAAGTAAAAGATACACATATGTATGTGTATGCACTATGATATGTGTATGTAGATACTCATTCCAGCCAACAACAGGGCAGAGTAGGCTTCAGATGACAGGCATCTGAGAGTGGAAAACATCTTGAGCCTGAAGTTGAGGAGCTTAGTTTTAATCCTGCAGCTAGAATGACATTCACAAATCATTTATTCCACCTCATGCTGTTGACTCGTTCACTTAGCGAGGCACTACCATGTGCTGGGCATTGTTCTATGCAGGTATCTAGGATAAAATGAGCAAAAGGGACAGTGGGCAAGGTGAACGGTCAGAAAGTGCAGGCCTGTGGAAATTTTTGTGGCATATGTGAATTCTCTTCTCCCCTTTTATAAAAATCCTTCATGCCAAATTTTGTGAAATAATGTGTTTTTGGAAAATGACTTAAAGAGATATATATAACATGTACAAAAATTAATATCTATAGTGTTATTTGCATGGTTTTCTTCTTTATGCTTTATAAATCCTTTTTCATCTATGATTTCTTCTTTTTAACATTTAATTTTTGGCACTAACTCTTATCTAGGTAAATTCGGTTTAGTTGAGGAAAAAGTCCAATATTGCACCACTAGAGAAATAATCTATCAATTAAGAAGTGAATCTTGATTGCATTTTAAAAAGTGCTGTTGTTTAGCCTCTCCTGCTAATGGACTATGGCTTTTGAATCTTGTGTCCTTCCACACTACGGCAAATATTTCAAGCTTCTGTTTGTTTATTTGGTTCCAGGGATTGAACCCAGGGGCATTGAACCACCAAGTCACATCCCCAGCCCTTTTTATTTTTGAGACAGGATCTTGTTAAGTTTTCTAAGGCCTCACTAAGTTGCTGAAGCTAGTTTTGAATCTGAGATCCTCCTGCCTTAGCCTCCCAAGCCACTGGAATTACAGGCATATGCCACTGCACCTGGTGTAATTTTTAAATAAATCTTTTGCTGTATTTTGTTAGCATTAGTCCTGAGTACTATCATTCCTAAGAGATTTCAAGTGATATTTTTATTACACTTATATTTTAAATGTTAATCTTAGACTCACAACATCAATATTGCCTATAACTGGTTGTTTCTAGTGTACATAATAGCTACCATTTTCTGGAGAAACAAATGACTAACTTCAGGCTGGGGCAGGGTAGTGACAACAGGAGGAAGCAGAGAAGGGGAAAAATCTTTACTTTGTGACTATCTCAGTGTAGAAAAAACCAGGAGAGAAATGTCAAAGGACACTAAATCCAGGGGAATATTTTGCTGAGAAGAATATTTGTATGGTCTTAAATTGTCTTCCTGAGGATTGCTTAGCAGTCATAAGGAGGAAAAGCACTAACTATAATGCACAGAAATTGTTCAAGATCTCCACCAAGGGATCGAAATTAAATCACCAGTGAGTGACAGGTGTGCTGCAGAGGAAACAGCTCACCAAGGACACAGTGTCACCCCCACAAAAAATGCATAATGTGACTCTCATCAGGAGGAACATCAGACAAGCTCAAAGAGTTGTTCCTTAGGGGAAGGAAGAAAAGAAAGAGGGATGGGACTGCATTCTATGGAAACATTCCAGTTTAAAATAAGCTTAAGAGACAGGACAACTAATACCTGAGCACAGCTTGAATCCTGTACCAAAAATGAAAATAGGACATTATCAGTTAAACTAACAACAAGAAGGAAAAAATGAAAGATAGATTAGATAAAATTATTCCATCAACACGAATTTTACTCAAGTGAAAATTGTATAGTGACTACATAAAAAATAATGTTTTCTTTGAAAATAGACACTAAATTTAAGGCTAAAGGCCCACTATGAATGTATTCTTAAATAATTTTAAAAATCAAATTATATACAAGATAGCTAAAGATAAAGAAATAAATTTAGAGAACAAATGACAAAGGGAATGATGTAGAATTTAGCTTTATGCAAATCTCAAAAACATATACTGTTGTCCTTTGTGTACTCTAATTTTTGCAATTTCTGAGAAATGAACATTTCAAATAATAAAAATTAAATATAAAATTGTAAAATATTGATGAAAAGTAAAAAAAATCATTCCTCTAGATCATCCTATCAAAATAAATTTTCCTATTATTTTTGGTAGCTTCACCCTGCTAAACACTTTTTTTTAAAAGTGGCTTGTGATCATTTATTCATTAATTGCTGATTATCTATCTCCCTATAAAATGATCTCTGAGTGCAAGAATAATGACTATTACATTCACTACTGTCCCAGAATCTAGCATAGTGCACTGCACCATGTAGACACTGAATACACATCTGTTGAAAAGATGTTGGATAAAGTGATGAAATATATATATAATATATATAATAATATATGAATAATATATAATATAAGTTATATATATGTGTGTAAGTATATACAAATATATTTACACCTAGTCACCTTCATATGTTTCCAGTCTTTCTTGTTGTGATGTATGGCACCATCCATTGCACGTCTGAGAGAGTACATATGTTTTATATTCAATGTACTATATATAATTATACTGTTCAGGGTATTAATGATTGCATTATTATTAAAAGATGTGATGTCTGGAAAGGGCTCACAATTTAGTCAAGAATAAAGCCAATCATATTATTTATTATGATCTCCAGAATTAAACACTTTGGCCTAAAGATTATGTAATATTAATTAATCTTAATGAATGAAAATAACTGAAGTAAAATAAAAATCATATAAATAGTTCTGGCTTAGTATCTATATGCATGTGTGTGTATTTTGGAGGACAGTCATAATAATGAATCAATTATGCAGCCTAAGAACCTGGAAATCCTCATTTTTAGAATAAATATTGAAGTTATGACAGATTTTTTAAACATTTAAGTGCAATAACAAATTTGAAACTTTAGAAAGAGAAATAACCCATTTAAAAATGTCAGCATTACCCAAGCTATATTAATAATGACCTCACCTAATTTGCAGTGAATGACTTTAGCATGTGGTTTTTTTTGGTTATCCATCAGTTACTTTTCTCTTTCAACTATGACAAATATATCTGTGAATGCACCCATGGGAAAAAAAAAAACATTTTTGAAGTGGTTTTATTTAATAAAATAATAAACTGCATGACCACCCAGTTCAGATAGAATTCCTAACAAACACACAAAAAGTGTGAAAAAGTTGCTAACAAAATAGCCAACACTTTAAATATTAAACTTAATTTAGAGGAAAAATAATATTAAAGATAAAATAAAAAATGTAAAATATATTTTTATATAAAAAATTTAAAAATTACATTGTTTCCAACTTTCAGCCTGACAGACAACCAACTACAAAGTTGACCCAAACTGTCATAAACAAGTATGTATTTTTGCCCATGCCCTCAGCTTAGGCTCCTTTCGTACCAAGTGTTGACAGTTAAAGTGATGATTTTGGCAGTGAGCCATCAGGGCCAGCATCTCTGCTAGTCTGAGCTTACGGTCCTGATGGTCCTGTATGAGGCAAGCAATGTGTTGGAAAACTAGCCTGAGATCTGATAGAAAGTTCTAGAAAGTTAGTCACGGGGGGGCTTGAGTTATCAAAATTAATATCATCAATGATTAGTATGAGAAATAAACTAAGAAAACACGTCTATAACACAATGGCATAAAAAATGAATAAAATACCTAGGGATAAATTTAACAGAAAACCTCAAGACTTTTAAACTGAGAACTATGAGATATTATTGAAAGAAATTTAAAAATGTTGAACTGGGCCCTGGATGCAGTGATGCACACCTATAATCCCAGCTGCTCAGGAGGCTGATGCAGGAAGATGGCAACTTAGAGGCTAGCCTCAGCAGTTTAGCAAAAGGCTCAGGATGTAGCTCAATGGTTAAAGCACCCCTGGGTTCAATCCCAGTACTTCCCTCCCCGAATAAAAAAGAAAAAAAAAGAAATGAAATGGGGGTGTAGGTCAGTGGTAGACTCCTTGACTTGGGTTTAATCCAAAGCATGAGAAAAAAAAAACTTGAAATAATTAGAAATTCAATGTTCATGGATCGGATGAGCCAACAGACTCAATATAGGTAGACTTTCAATTCTCACTTCTCCCTAAATCCATCTACAGATTCAGATATCTATCAAAATTCCAGCAGTCTTTTTTTAAATAGTAATTGACAAGCTGATTTTAAAGTATGATGAACACAGAAGAGCCAAGACAATTTTATAACAGAAGAACAATGCTAGAGAATTTACATGACATGATTTCAACCCTTAACAAAGTAAAATAAAAATAGTGTGATATTGACCTAATTATAGGTAGATCGATTAATGAGATTATTTACTATATTCATGGTAGATTGTTTTTTCCACAGATGAACTATGTCTCTTAAAGGGGAAAAGAATGTTAAAAGAAGAAAAAAACACCAAACCAAACAATAGACCTTATACCATACACAAAAATTAAATTAAAATGGACATGGGTGGGGCTGGAGCCCAGGCTCAGAGGTATCACGCTTGCCTGGCATGGGTGAGGATTCGAGTTCAAACCCCAGCACCACATACACAGCTAAGTGCCATAGTAATGAAAACCCGGTGAAAAACTAAATAAAATTGATTCTTTCTCTCTCTCTCTTCCCTCTCTCTCTATTAAAAAAATGGACACGGGCACATTGAGGTGGAAGCCTGCAGGCAAGGCTGGGGTGGGCACTGGGGGGAAGCATCTGTGAGAGTCCCAGCAGGTATAGCACCAGTAGACCATGAGCACAAGCCACCTACAAACACCTGGAGAACTGCTTCAGCAGCTTCAGGATGCTTATTTAAGTCTGGTGGGGCATGAGGGAGCCAAGTGCAAAGGTCCAGCCCCACTGACTGGCTACGAGTCTGATGTGTACAACACCTCAGTGCACAAGAAAGAAATTCAGACCCTCTGGGCAATGCTGGAAGCCACTGACCAGATATGACAGTAGTGAAAATTTGACATCTCAGGCCTGAATGAGTAACACTCTGGGAGGCTCAGTGCCCTCCAGGCAAAGAATAATGCCAGGAATAATGAGGCCCAGGTCAAGATCTGAAGGTGATCCAATGATGGCCCCTCCTAGAAAGGAGTCTGATCATCCCTTCTATAGCAACACCATGAAGGATCACAGGTGTGCAGACCTCACAGGTCAGCCACTCTCCTGTGAGAGTCTGCAGGACTCTACAGCCAGAGTACTACCCTTCCAGAATGAAGAAATAGTTTGTCAGATCAAAGAGGGCTTCACTGATTGCAGCCATAGCAACACACTTTGGAGAGACCCTGGAACACCAGGAGGGTCTGCTGCAGAAGCTACCATGAAGATGAACCTACAGACTGGAATGCCCATTATCTATGCATTGGGCAAGAACTTGAAGAAAAGCAAGCCCACACCCCTCCTGGGGAATGAAGAGACTGTAGGTAACAGCCACGGAAGCTGTGTCTGCTGGTGCAAATCAAATGAGTGGATGTGAGCAGGCTGACTACTATTCCAAGGAGCCACCTCCCTGCACATGCGTCCATCACACTGACTTCAGATGTAGTCATCTGTGGGCATCTGAAGTTGTAAGCTGCACATGGGGACCAGTAGCTCCCATATTCGTTTTAGCTCTTCTCTCTCCAGCACCCGCTCTTTTCATACAATCTTGTCAGAGTAGCTCCACTGGGGCACGAGTTCTCAACCCAGGCTGAGCAAAGGATCCTTTTCTCCAGGAGAGTTGGATACTGACCTGAGCTTTTCCAGTGCTTTCTTTACTAACCTGCATGAGTGGGTAATAGGGAGGAACCATCCTAGAGCATGGCCAAAGGGCGGGAGAGACTATGTGTGTGTGCTCCTAAGGTTCAGTCCTCTACGCTTTGGAAGTCAGGTCACTGTTGATGGTGGATCTAGTCATTGTAGTGGAAGAAAAAAAGTACCATGCATGCTGGCTTGAAAAAAAAATAATCCACCCGAGATTTTTAGCGGAAGCTAAAATAGTCCCACATATGTTTATCGTAAAATAAGCCATTCCTCACACGAAAACAGGATAAGCTCCTCGACTTCTAAGGGGTCAGAGTTCACCCTGTATGTAGTTTAGAATTCCTTCCCTACCTCTTCTGTGTCGGTTGAATGCCTCTCAATCACTTCCAAGTATGTCTTTCACTGTGTCTGACTTCTGAATCATGTTCCAGTTGCTTGGCCATGTCCCTGGACCCAGCATTCACTTTAGAGTATAAATGGACCAAATCTTTTTTCCAGAGCATTATATTGAAGGAGTTATGTGCAATAAAGAAAATCAGGTCATAAACTAAAATATAAGAACTAAAACATAAAACTTTTCAAAGAAATTGTGTGAGAAAACTTTTGTGACCTTGGGCTAGGTGTCAAGGTCAGGCAACGTGTACTTAGATGTGGCAACAAATACATGAGCCATTACAAAATAATCACCTGGGAATCAGGACTTCACTAAAAGTTAACACTTTCATTCTTCCAAAGAGATACCACTAAGAAATTGAAAAGATAAGCTATAGACTGGGAAAAAGTGTCTGAAAATCATTTATCTGGTAAGATTTGTACTCAGAATATATAAAGAATCATACAACTCATAAATAAAAACAAAAGAGTACCTAAAAATGAGCAAAAAAAGAAAAGGAATAGCCATGTCAGCAAAGAAAATGTATGAATTACTAATAAACATATGAATGGTGTTCAACATCGTTTGTTATTAGGGAAATGAAAGTCAAAATCTCAATGGTGCATAATGACATAAACACTACGATGACTCAATGACTATAATTAAAACACAATATCAAGTGTTGTCAAGGATGTGAAGAAACTGGCTCTCTCATGCAAGCTGGTAGGAATGTAAATAGTACAGCTTCTTTGCAAAACATTCTGGCACTTTCTTTAATAACAAACTTACCATATGAAACAGTGAGTTCTGTCCTAGAAATCTGCCCAAAAGAAAGGAAAACAAACATCTATGAAAATACTCTTAAGCAAAAAAAAAAAAAAAAAAAAGAAAAAAAATACTCATTCCCCCATGCAACAACATGAATGAACATCAAAAATATTAGCCAGCCAGGCTCAATGGTACACAGCTGTCATCCTAGTGGCTCAGGAGGCTGAAGCAGGAGGAGCATGAGTTCAAACACAGTCTTATCAACTAATAGAGACCCTCTCCCAAAATAAAAAATGAAAATGGGTGGGGATGTAGCTCAGTGGTTAAGTGTCTCAGAGTTCAACCACTGGCACCAAAAAAAAAAAAAAAAAGCCAATATCAAAGAAGTTAGATTCCAAAGACCTATATACATTACATGATTTCAATCATATGAGAAACCTAGTAAAAGACAAAATCATAGAGACAAAGCAGATCAGTGGGTGCCTCAGGCTGGGGTGGAACCTGGATTAATTACAGTCTTTTGAGACTATCTGGAGTTTGATGAAAATGTTCTAAAACTGGATTGTGGTGAAGATTGCACAACTGTACAAATGCACTACATGTCTTTTAATCATATACTTATAATGGGTTAGTTTTGTGTAGGTTAATTACATCTCAATAAAGTTGTTAATATGATAACATGAGTGAATACAGTGAGAAAGAGATCCTGAAATAATATTGCAAGGAAATGGAGTGTGTTCACCTGCATGACCCAAGTCACAAACCCCTACTTCACAGGCAGCTCTTTCCCCATTCAAGACCATCATGGGGCAGGCATTTCCTCAGGGAAGGGTTATAACCACAAAGAGCTGACATGGCGAAATAGTTCTTGTTCTTTAAGCTTCCAAGTACATTTCTAATACACCTGGAAAGGCTAATAGCTTTGAGAATGCTCTTACAAAAGGGACTTACACTCTGCATGGCCCATCTCTGTCCCCAGGCTGCTGCACAGGGTGGGGGAATTGTAACCTAAAGAGACCAGTGAGAGTTTTCATGAAGTTAAATGTTCAGGAATTCTTGACTCCTGTATTTGGATGAAGTCCACAACTTCAGCAAAATCCTGAATTCCTCATGTTCAGAAGGTGAACAGAAGAGAACTATCTGGAGGGAGGATTTAGGCAGAAGAACTCAGAAAGCTCTACCAAGAATCCTGCAACTCTAGCTGTGGCAGGGAAGTAGCCAGTTTTAACCTGTGTGCCTGAAAAGAGGAAGCAGCTGAGAATAAGATCAGCTTCGTGGAGATTTTGGAAATCAGAGTGCAGGGACATACCCCAAACCTAATTGTGTAAGCTACCCAGCACACAAATGTGAGTTGGGGAATGGAGACAGGTAGAGTAGTGAGACCCTGAATTGCATATATTCTTTCTGGTAGAATGTGAACATGAAAAACAAAAATAGTCCAGAAAATTGCATTTCATTTATACTACATTTGTAGACTGAGACTTAATTTCTACTGCATAATACTATGAGGCAGTGTGCTAGATTCCCATCACTATGACAAAATGTCTGAGAAAATAGGCTTAAAAAGAGGAAAGGTTTATTCTTGCAGCTCATGATCACTTGGCTCCATTACTTTTGAGCCTGTTGTGAGGCAGAAAATTAGGCCAGGGAGTGGGTAACTGAGCAAAGCCACTTACCTCATGGGGGCCAGAAAGCAAAGAGAGAAAGAAAAAGGGCCAGGGTTCCCAAGGCCCCCTTCAAGGGCACACCCTTGAGTGAGCTTCCTTGCTACAATGAGGCCCACCTCTTAAAGGTTCCACCATCTCCCAGTGGAGCCATGGGCTGCCCACCAGTCTTTAGTAAATGGGCCTTTAAGGGACATTTCAGATTTAAGCTATAGCAGGCAGTATTTCTCAACTTAGTTTTTCTTTATTGTTTCTTTTTTATTTCTTTTTTGCATTAGTGTCTCCTTACATAGTCTTTTTTTGAAATTTCTCCTTCCCTAATGTCATAAAACTTTATATCGCAGCTGTGCCATCTGTATCTTTATGTGCTATATTTATACCTGTATTTTATATTTATAAAGAATAAGGCTTGGGGCTGGAGCAGTGGCTCAGCAGTTACAGTTACGGTGCTTGCCTAGCATGCATGAGGATGAGGGTACCAACCCCAGCACCAAGTGTACAACAAAGTGGTGGAGCAATGAAGGACAGATGAAAAACTAAATTGATTCTCTCTTTCTTTCTTTCTCACTGTCTCTCTCTTAAAAAAAAAAAAAAGGTTTATCTTAGTTTTTCCTATATGAACCAATTTTTGTTCCCTGAGGAGCAAAGTTACCCTTGTTAATTATGAAGGCATGATATAAAATTCTGCATAATGGGCAAGATAAGAGAAATAAAGCAGACAATTAATGATAATAATCTGTAGTTAGTGTTTTGCCAAATAACTTTCTTACAAGATATCTCATTTGGTCATTTTCACAAACGTGTGAAGTACTATTACCATCCTCATTCCCTCAGATGATTAAATGACTGCTCTGCTTGTAATTCAGTCCACACTGGGGCCCAGAAATTCCATCTCAAATCCTATGTCCTTTCTAATCAACATTGCACCAAAAAATGTTTTCTTTTGGGAAATGATAGTAACTCCTACTTTTAAATTACGCAACTCTACTGAGATGAAGCAATAGAAAATGTACTATAGAGAATTAGTTGAACGATAGGGAAACTCACTAAATGAATATGGTTTGTTCATCTCCAAATACCAGCTTTTTTAAGAGCTGAAGAGATATTAGATATGCAAAATTCAATAAAAAAACAATGTGCTGATCACTAGGAATTTGTGATGGCTTTATTTTCCCTATTGCTGACATTTTCTTACAAGCGTAGATAATTGGCATTTTAGAGTGAAAGCCTGGCAGCTGGCATAGAAATACAGAAGAACTAATTCAAAAGCTAGTCCTTAATGTATATTAAATATACATAAATGCAGAAAGATAAAAAGATTAATATATTCAACTCTATGCAAAATACTATTTTTGTTGGAGATGGGCAACATGCTGGCCCAAAGAACTGATTCTAAAACTAAATCCATAGTTTATTTATGACCTATTAAATTACACAGTAAAATCTGTAAGCCCTGCTTAATTGTACTATATTTACAATTTACATTCAGACTCTAGGTGTGTATACCAAATGTTTTGTTATGGATATAGTGTAAATGTTCCATGCCAAATTCTTATGTCAATATTTATAAAGGAATCACAGCTGCACTGTTTCCTTAATCCTTAGGATTGCAAAAGGATGTTACTCCCTGAACTATAATATATGGTACAAGCTTATGACTGGAGGTTTTAAGCTTTTCCTGGCGTGGACCGTGTGGAAGAACAGTTGTTCTGTCGGCTGCCTGTATTCCCACCAGGCACGTTAGCCTCATCTTCTGGAAGAGTATTTTACATGTTGCTTACTTCAGAAAATAAGGACTGAGCAGCAAATAGCAGATAACCTAGAAAGAAAGAAAGAAAAGAGGAGAAGGAAGGATGGAAAGAAAGAAGAAAAGAAGGAAGGAAGGAAGGAAGGAAGGAAGGAAGGAAGGAAGGAAGGAAGGAAGGAAAGAAAAGGGAAAAAAGAAAGAAAAGAGGAGAAGGAAGGATGGAAAGAAAGAAAGAAGAAAAGAAGGAAGGAAGGAAGGAAGGTAGGAAGGAAGGAAGGGAAAAAAGAAAGAAAAGAAAAGAAAGATCTCTATGTAAAATTGATGTACATGTTTTAACACCCAATAAGGAAGGGTACACCAGTGGCGCCTACTCTGGTATTCCGAAACCATTGGTTGGGATGAATCTAATCCCAGTAATCATGGTCACCTTGAATCGATCCCATGCTTCAGGTGAAAACTAAGAGAATCAGCTGAGCAGAGAGTTATGAAAGACCATCCCAGGAGAAGGGCAGCACAGGTCCCCCAGGAAGGGACGAGTGGGGCAAGTCTGCAGAACCGAGTATCCTCACAAGCTGTTCATCCTTTCTGGCATTGGCAGGAATTCTTCACAGAAACCATTTAGCATCTTTTAGCATGCTTTAACCATAATGTTGTTCCTGCTTCTATTTGGTACAATAAAGGTCATAAAATGACAGTGTAATCAATAGATAAATGACAGGAATTAGAAAAATTCAACTAGTAATAAGTAATAAATGAAAGATATGGGTTGTGCTAGTTTAGCTTTGGGAATGTTTGAATTGTTATGCATGTGAAGTTGACATGCCAAAACCACCTTTATATTCTAACTCCTTCCATACTTAAGACGGCACAATCCGTCAGGACCCTTCAAATTCAGGAAATTTTGATATAACTGTGGTTTTAATATAGGTATTTAAAACTCACTTGAATTTTAAAATAATATTTTTCTTTAATATCCTGAGAAAACATTTAAACAGCTGTGATTCAACTCTTTCCAAAAATATATATTGAAATATTCAAGGCAATGATGCTGAAATTGAGCAATAAGTCAACTTAAGGACAAACCAGTGTTCTACGTTATAATTTTTCTGAATAAAGGAAGATTTTCTATTTATCTGTCTAAATCTATGTATGTGTTTATAAACTGATAAATCTGACTGAAATGCAAAATAAATTTAAGGCAAGTGGCATAATAATTCTTCAAATAAATAGATTTTTTTGAAAAATGTACAGTCATTTACTGAGGTCAGAGAAAAATCAATTTACCAAGTTAATGAAGACTTCACAGTTTAGAAACTTGCATTTTTATTTCCAAATATTGTATTTAATTTTGCACATGTCTGTATCACATTTTTAAACAACAATAACATATTTGTTTATTATCATTATCAATATTATATACTGTATATAATTGTATGTGATATGCTTTTCTTCTTTTTATTAGGGCATACTAATTATACAAAATAAAGGGTATTATTGTGGCATAATCGTAATGCAAATAAAATAGTTTGATAATTTCCATTATCACCCTAGCCCTCCCCATCCCTGCCCCTGGTCTCCTGTCTTTTCTTTAATCATCTTCCTTTCATGTCATCTTTTTCTTTTTCCCCTAGAGTTCACACATAATGAAACACAGGTGATACTTGTCTTTCTGAGTCTGGTTGATTTCATCTAACATGATGATCTCCAGTTCCATGTATTTCTCTGCAAATGACTTGAATTCTTTATTCTTTGTGGATGAATAATACTTCATTGCTTATCTCTATATGACAAATTTTCTTTATCCATTCATCTTTTAAGGGACATCAAGACTGATTCTACAAGTTGGCTATTTTGACATAGGCTATGATAAATAGCAAGTATATAGGTATCTCTAAAGTATGCTGAATTTAATGCCTTTGAATATGTAATGAGGTGTGGTATATCTAGCTCATATAGTAGTTCTAGTTTTAGATTTTTTTGCATCTTTTTGGTGCATTAAATTTGTACATAATGATGGGATTTGTTGTTACATATTCATACATGCACACAATCTAACAGTATAATTTGGCCAATACCCCCCTTAGTTTCAGATTTTTTGAGGAGACTCCATCCTGATTTCCACAATGGCTATACTAATTTACATTATCATCAACAGTCTATAAGAGTTCCCTTTTTTCTGTATCCTCAGCAGAATTTTTTATTATTCGTAATCTTGATGCTTGTTATTCTGATATGAGATGGAGTCTCATTTGCATTTCTCTGGTGGCTAAAGATGTTTAATATTTTTTCATATAATCATTGTCCAATTGTTCTTTCAAGTATATGCCAATGTTAATTTGCCCATTTATTGACTAAGCTATTTGTTTTTTAACTGTTGAATATTTTAAAATTCTTTCTATATTCTGAATACTAATCCTGTCAGAAGGATTTTTCCCCTATTCTGTCAGTTGTCTCTTCATTGTTAATTGATTCCTTTGTCATATAAAACTTTTAAATTTCATGCAATCCTTTTTGTGGAGACTTGATATTATTTTTTGTGCTATAGGAGTCTTATTCAGGAAGCTGCCTGTGCCTGTATTTTGAAGTGTTTCCCCTATGTTTTCTTATAGCAGTTTGATCCATTTTGAGTTAGCTTTTGTACAGGGAAAGCTATAGGGATCCAGTTTCATTCTTTTGTCTGCACCATTTCTTAAAGGGGATCTCCTTTCTATAAAGTATGATTTTGGGGGTACTTTTATCAAGAATCAGATGTCTGTTGCTGCATGGGGTTATTTCTGTGTCCTTTATTCTACTTCATTGGTCTATGTGCCTGTTTTTATGGCAGTACCATACTATTTTGTTACCACAATTCTATAGTTTAATTTGAAATCAGGTATTATAATTTATCCAGTTTACTCTTTTTGCTGAGGATTGTTTGTGCTATTCTGGGTCTTTTGTTCTTCCATATATATTAGGATTATTTTTTCTAGTTTTGAGAAGAATATGATTGGTATTTGATGAGATTTGCCTTGAATCTGAATGTCACTTTTGGTAATGTGACCATTTTAATATTAATTCTGTTTATCCATGAACATGGGAAGTCTTTCCATCTTCTAGTGTTTTCTTTAAGTTTTGCTCACTGTTCTATTTTCATTGTAGAGATATTTCATTTCCTTTATTAGTTTTATTCCTAGCTATTTTTTTAAGCTTTCAAGTATGATGAATATGGAAAATTACCAGAAGCCACTCAGCCAGGCAGCAAACCCCCTACTCACTGTTTTGAAATCTACAGACTCCTGCACTTATGGGAACCTATTGCCTCAGTCCCTTATCAGAGAATCCCCACCCCACTGAAACACCTGGTTTAAACCAGAAAATTCCTGCTGTGACCCCCACACCCCTCATTCCCTCTATATTCACCCCAGCTGTAAGCTGCAGGTGGGTCCCAGACTCCACTGCCCTCATCCTCTGCAGGTTTCTCCCAAATAAACCTGTGTTACTGTTGAGCCCCTGCTCTCCTCTCTCTTTCCTTCTTTCATTTAGCCTCTTTCCTTACAATGTATGGAGTTGATTTCCTGATATTTTTCTCAGTAGATTATTATTGTGCAGAAAAACTATTGATTTTGGTGCTAATTTTGTACCCTGCTAATTTGTTGAATTTATTTTTTAGTTCTAGAAGTTTTCTGGTATGACTTTTAGGGTCTTCTAGGTATAGGATCACAATATATGCAAATACGGATAATATGACTTCTTCATCTTATTCATATCCCTTTTATTTATTTTAGTTGACTAATTGCCCTGTATAAAATTTCAAGTTCCATTTGGAATAGGAGTGGTGAGAGTGGATATCCTTGTCTTGTTCTTTATTTTAAAGAAAAATATTCCCATTCAGTATGATGTTGGTTTGGGTCTGTTGTATACAACCTTTATTATGTGGAAGCAACATCCTCCAATACCTAGTTGCTTCAGGGATTTCATCATGGAGGGATATTGAATTTTGTTGAGCATTTTTTCTACCTCTGTAGAGATGATTAGTGATTTTTATCCTTGATTCTATTTATGTGGTGTGTTATGTTGAAATAACATTGTGCTCCTGGAATGACATCAGTTTGATCATTGTGTATGATCTTTCCAATGTGTTGTTAAATTTTGTTTACAAATACTTTGTTGAGGATTGCTTTGTCCATGTTCATCAAAGATATTGGTCTGTAGGTTTTTTGTTGTTGTTGATGTACTCACACTTTTTTTACATTGCCAAAAAGAGTGTGTAAATTAAGTAGAAGAGCTGCCTAAATTTATATAGAAGGGGTGAGGTTAAGTTAATGAGCAAACTATTATAATTACAGGAAAATTATTTCTCAAGTCATTTCCTTTTGTCTAAAATGTTAAACCTTTATTTTCAATTTTCTGATTATGTGACTAAATTGAATGACTAAATTTATTCTTATAATGGAGAAGTTGGCCATGGATGAAATGACAGGAAACCAAATATTTGAACTGTTTGCTTAAGGAAGGGTCTTAAACTCCAAGACCTGCAGGGATCATGTAGCTATTATAAAGTATTAGTATGTATAAGTGATTCATTTATTTTCCAAATTTGGGCAAAAGACATGGTGTTTTTTTCTAAGTCAATACTAACTCTTGAGGTATGTCCTCTTTGTGTGTTATGCTGAGGAATGCCACTCTTCCCCGTGAAACTCAAGGACCCAGGTTTCTTCCATCCCATGGATATGAAGGGATTAGATATAACAGTTCTGAGTTCAAAAGAGAAAAAAGAGAGCAAACAGATTCTTTTTCCTTTTTACAAAACCCTCCTCAGAATAAAACCCATCACCTCTACTCACATTTTGTGGGTAAAAATTTATCACATTGCCTGGAGTAAAGAGGCTGTGAAGCCAGGCATGGTACTGTACACCCATAATCCCAGCCACTTGGGAGGCTGAAGCAGGAGGATCGCAAGTTGAGGCCAACATGGGGAAGGCCCTTATTCTTAAAAATAAAAATAAAAAATGAGGTGGGAGTATAGCTCAGGGTTAGAGCACACCTTTGGGGATGGGATGTGCTGTGAAATGTCATACCTGGTTAAGAAGACACTGTCCAATATAATTCTATCCTATGAAAGATAAGATCACATATAACTAAGGGACAGCTACCTGTCTCTGCTTCATGTTGACCCAAAGATCTCTTTTTCTTCACCATGAGTGAATCAAATGACAGCGGCTGAGATAAGGCCTTAGTGAAGTGGCTGGGATCACAGCATAGTGGAGAACATGGAGAATTGCCTCCCTGCCCTTAATAGGCAATGACCGCTGTAAGGTTCCAAGTGTCTGCTTCCCTGTGGCTCCTGGCACACCATAGGCCAGAAGAAGCCCTGGATTAGAAATTCTTCTGAATTTTTTCCAGAGAGGTTATAAATTTAAATTTCCATGTTAGATCAACTGAATCCAAGTTTTAGACTAGAAACTTTTTCAGGAAAACGCTGCTAGATAAACAAGAAACTTTTATGATAAAATTTGTATCTTGGAGAACTAATTTTCAATCTCCGTCTAACAGTTACCAGAGAGTTTTTCCAAAATGCTCTAAATGTTTTCAAACTATTTGCTTAATTCAAGGGAGAAGACTTCGTTAAAAAAAAAAAAAAAGGATAGTAATAACATTGGTTCATTTTAAGTGTTTTTCCTAAAAACATACAACCCTATTCCTGGTCAGAAAAGTTCAGAACATTATCTTCTCCATATGAGTACTTGCTTGCTTGGTATTGTATAATTTTAGATTTTGTATAATTTTAGATGAGGATAAAAAATAGAATATAAACCAAAAAATATTGCTTCTCGGTTTAACTTTATGCTTGATTAAAGATGATGGAGGTATTGGAAAGTCAAGGAAAGCCAAATGAAATAGCACAAGGGACTGCAAGTGTCCGTGGGCGGTTTGACTTTGGCAGGGCTCCTCAAGTCTGGTTCACCAGTTCTTGCTTGTTTGTTTTACCAATGGGGAAGCTTGCTGGTTTATCTCTGAACATTTTGCACAAGTTAAATGTGACATTTTCTTTCTCCTCTAATGCTGTTTCATCATCTTATTTCGGAACCAGTGATATCCCTAATGCTTTTTCCAAAAATGGAAGCTGTGGAACTAATTATTTCAAAACTCAGGCATGAGAATTACTTCTTCTTCTTTTTTGTTTTCCAGCAAGATGGGTGGCATTGGGCAGTGCATTCTACTTAATAGTGATTATAACCTCACTGAATTGGTCTAAACATATAGTTTAGCTAATCTCAAAAGTTTAAAGACGTTCTTGCTTTTTACAGAGAAAAAAAATGCTCAGGTTAAAATTTCTAGTCATAAGTAAACAACCAACATCAAAAATCAGATTATATTAAGGCGGAAACAAATGCACTATGTCATCTAGTTTGGGGAGACCTGAGTTAGTTTTGTTAAATACTCACCAACCTTTTCATTTTCATAATGTTTAAACTTACCTGGCCACCCAAGCAAGGCATTAGGAAGTTCTGATAAGGAATTTATATTTAAATATCAACTGAAATAGTACCAAGCACAGTCTACTGTTCCTGATTTTTGTTGTTGTTTCTGGCCATACTGAGGATCAAACCCATGTCCCTGCACATGCTAAGCAAGTCCCCTACCCTGAGCCGCACCCCCAGTCCTGCACTGTTGTTTTTATGTGAGTATAACCCCATGCCCAATAGACACGGTCCCTACAGTATGGAGTTTGCAGTCTCATGGTGACAATAGACACTGGAAGATGCCTGACATAACCTAGCAGTTCTGACAGGCGCTCATCTGGTCAATGCACCACATAGATCCCATATCCAAACGACCCTTCTTCTAATACTACTTAAGACTTAATACTACTAATAGAGGGGTTTATAATCTAATTTAACCCATTCATTTTAAAGAGTAGAAAACCAAGGACACTTAACAATTTTTACTAATATGTCTACCATATTTGTCACCTTTTGCAGATTTCCTCATTCCCCTGAGCTTCCCCCATTAGAAATAATCATCCTCACCTACCGATTGCCACGGAACTGTGTTAATACCTCTCTGGTGAAATTCCTTATTCTGTCAAATCTGAGCTGTCGTCTATTATTTTAATTTTAATTTTTCCAATGAAACAATATATTTATATTCTGAAAATTAGATTTGAACCCTATAGGCCCCACTAATTACCCACTCTTGTCCCTCCCTCCCCGCTCCTTCCCAATACGCCTCTACAAATGCCTTAGGTTGTATGTCACTACACCTTTTCAGGATTTAATACATGAGAGTTGACCACCTTTCGCAATGGTCAGGGTCTATGAGCTGTCATGTATTAATTACCAATCCTGATTTCAGAGATATTAAAATCAAAGAGCAGGGAGAAGGTAAGGTGGTGGACATGTATTTTATAATGCATGGAATGTGACATCACTTTCTCACTTGTGTCTGAGCAGTGTACGTGCTTATCTCCTTGATAGATGTCAAGTCTTCAAGGACAGACCAGATACTCATATTGTCTATTGCAGAAGTTCAGCATCTTGCACTTCATAGACAATCAAAGCATATTTCAGAAAACCAAAGTTCAGTTTTTCCAGTGGACCTGAGAGGAGCAAGTTTCCTGAATCTCAATCTAGTGTTCTTTCCTCCAAATAACAGTATCAATCTTTATTAAAAGAACATCTGTAAGAAACTTAATATAAAAAACTAATCACAAGACATGATAAAGCAGTGATCTTCTGACTGCTAATATAATCCTTGCAGGGCATTTCCAATGTTCCAGGTTCTCTTCAGTGCTATCCTTACCATTTACTCTTCACAGCTGCTGGGTGTCCTGGATGTCTTTCATTCCTTTCATCTTCTTTGTCTGGCTTTTGTGTGCTGGTGGAGTTTTGACCTCACCTCAGCCACGTTGCCTTTCTTCAGAATTTAGCCAGAACTCTAAGTCTCCGCTCTGTTGGGGGAAGGAGGAAGGGACAGGGCGGTGGAGGGCACTCATTTGTATAAGCCTCAAATATAAGGAAGTTACATCCTCTAGGATAACACTTGACCAGTAAGGCCAAAATCCAATAAATGTTCCCCTCTTCTCAGGGAGATGATTCTAAGCTGCCTTCTACAGTTTCACAGGAATGGCCCCAAAGACCCCATGCCCATTTTACACTTAGGTTCTGGCTCAGTCCTTCCTGAATTTCCTCCTTTCCTAGATCAATCACCCACATGTAATCCCTCTTCTGAAGCCTCAACACTTTTGGAGAACCCAAGCTATGATCTTGATGAGATATTTAACTAAGGATTCAGATGAAGCAATTGAAGCACAGAGAGAGTAAGTAATATCTCCAAGGCCCCACCGCCGTATGTGGTGAAACTGGGATTTGAACTCAGGAAATTTGATGTCAGAGTCCATTCCTTTAACCATTTTACCTTCTCTTTTTTGCAGAGAGTTAAAATATTATATGTGGCCCTCGCTGCTCCTCGACACTTCGTTGTGTACACGGTGCTGGGATTTGAACCCGTGTCCCTGCTCATGTAAGGCAAGCGTGTATCCTCTGAGCCACTGCTCCAGTCCCAAAAATTGATTTTAAAATAAATCAAGTACCTTTCTACATAATTGTGATTTTTTTTAAGTTTACAATATTACATAATTGTTCCAATCTCAATTACTATAAAGAAATACTATTGAACAGTGGCTTAACGGTTTTGGCACTAGCCTGTACCAAGACGTGGATCTGAACCCCAGCATCACGTATACAACCAAGTTTCAGAGCAATGAAAGCCACATGAAAAACTAAATAAAAATTGATTCTCTCTTTAAAAACAAACAAACAGAAAAAAAGAATTACTATTGACTAAGCACCTGGATAATTAATTAATCTGTATAGTTAATGTTTTTTAAAAAAACTTATATTTTGCTGGGCTGGAGTGGTGGCTCAGCAGCTACGGCATTTGCCTGACATGTGCGAGTACATGGGTTGGAACCCCAGCACCACATACACAACAAAGTGTCAGAGCAATGAAAGCCACATGAAAAACTAAAGTTGATTCCATCTTTCTCTCTCTCTGTTTCTCACTGTCCCTCTCTCTTCATATTAAAAAAATTGATTTTGCATATAAGAAAGCAGGAAATCAAAAAATGTAAGTAACTTGCCAAAGTCTTGGAGCTAGGAAGGGCTAGCAGGTGACTGATACTCATTTACTCATTTTCTCAACAGACATTTTTCGAGAATCCATGATGCGCTTGTTACTGTTCTGGGAGCTAGAGATACAGTCTAGTCCTCTCTCTTATGGAGCTTTTATTGTGAAAGAGGATCTGCACAATAATTCAAATACCAGTGGTAAGACCAAAACACGGAGGGAGGTGACAGAGTGGCTAAACTTGGGAGAACACCCAGGCTGAGGGAATATCTAGAAGTTTCTCAGCCTTGACACTGTCGACACTTTGGGACAGATAATTCTTTGCTGTGGAGGATCACCCTGAGCATGTGGGATGTTTAGTGGGTCATTACCTAGTAGATGCCAGTAGCTCTTCCTAAGTCACAACTATCCAGATGTCTCCATTCATTCCTAAATGTTGCCTGGGGAGAGGAGAACAAAATCACCCCCAGAGCAAAGTTCTTTCAGTGAAAACAGGCTTGACACACGTGAAAAGCAAAATAAATACATACTGAACACAGGAGAGGGGCAGGAGAGGAGGTCATAAAGCCTGGTGACCCTGCTCTGCAAGGACTTTTAGGCAGGGGAAAGACTTCTGATTTTATCCTAAGACTTCGGGAGGGCCAGTGGAAGATGTGCCATCAATGTGACATGATGTGATCTACATCTTTAAAGGGTCACCTGACCTGTGTGTGAAGAATGCTCTGGGGAGGAGGACAGAGAGCAGAAAGGGTGAGTTCAGTTAGGAAGCTGCAGCAGGAGTCCAGCAAGAGAAGACCCTGGCTTAGGAGGAAATGACAGTGATAGGGACAGAGGGCAAGAGGCAGATTCAGAGTAAAACTGGGACAGAGTTGGCAGGATTTGCTTCTGCCTCACATGCGGGAGAGATAGGGAAAGAGAAGGCTCAGGGATGAATTCTAGCTTACGGCTGGAGTGTCTGCGTGGTGGTGGTGACATTTCCTGGGATGAAGAAATTGGCAGGAGAAGCAGGTGTTAAAGGCAGAAAGAGAAATCCAGACTTCCGGCTCTCCTGCAGCCCTTAATGCCCCTTTCTGGGGCCTTGAGTCCTGGAGGGTCACTTGCTGCTCCTCTCGGCACTGTGGTGGTTTAGTCACAGGGTTTCTCATTCAGAGTTCTCTAAGCCTTTGTTTCATCATTTGCAAATGGTGTTCTTCATAAAAAATTTATTGAGTACCCACTGCACTTGGAACACAGTGAGGTGGATACTGAATAAATAGTAATAATTATTAGCATCCTTTCTCAATTGTGAGGTGGAAGTATTTGTTCCTTGTTTGATTGTTGAAACTGAGTATGTTAGGAAAGCTGACAGCCGAGGTTCTACCTCAGTGTGATCCTACCTCAGTTTGAACGTGTAGACCCCCTGACAGTATTGTGTCAGCGTATCTGAACTGGAGCCATGATCCTAGATTTCCCTTCCATGGATAGTTCTAGCACAAAGTTAGACACAAGAGGAATTCACAGGCATGTTGGAAGGCACAACAGAGGCAGTAGCCACTTTCATGTCCTAAAGGTTTAGTGTAGGGCACATGCTGTGACAATTCACACACACAGACCTCTGAACAGATGGCTGCCCTGTTGCTAAGGGCCACACCCCATCCTGCATGTCCACTGCTTCCATCTAATCTCTTCTTTTATCTTGCCAGAACAAGTGTTGTTTTGTTGAGAAGGGTACTGGCTCTCCTGAAGTCACCTGCTTCATGGAGAAGGAGCTCGAAGGTGTGAGAGAGACCAATGCGTGCCTGTCTTTCCTTTGTCTATGCCACTTCAAGTCTAGCTTCCCTTTACCCACGTGTTGATAGTGCTTTTGACCTTGCTCCAAATACAGAGGTAGCAGAACTGTGAGAACTACTTAACCAGCACCTTCATAGGTAGCTTGATACCATTGCTATAATAAATCCCTTAATCTTTGTTATCTATGGTGACTGTGCACCCCCAGTAACACAGCCTTTCAGGTATAGTAAGAGTCATGCTATCCCTCTAGTCACCTTCTTGTATGCACATGAATGATATAGACCCACATTGTTGATCATGGTTAGAACATATAATGTCCTTGTACGTGAATTCACATAATCCTTGTAGCACTAGCTTCACACTTACCATCCCCATTTGCTGATGAGAAAACTGAGACCCTGTTAAATTAAATTTGCCCTAAAGCTATCTCTGTGCTTTTAAATCATCAGGATGCTGCCAGATTCATCAATCATTCTTTGATCATATCAATTCAGCTAGATATAATTTGCCTAAAGGTTTTCTTTGAGTTAAGGAGTCTTTCCAAGATCCCACAGCCAGTGACGTATCCACAATGCACACTGGGTAGTCTGAGACCACAGACTGCTTCTAATTTGTTTGCTTGGCTGTCATTGACTAGGCTGATTTGGAAGTTCAGTTGTGACTATTGTTAGATGGCCTTTACTACTTTCTCCCTCTTCATTATTCATAGCTCTTAAACCTCAATACTTCAGTCTCCACCCAGTGCCTACGCTGTTTGACTGCTCTGTGCTCTGCCCAGCTGTCCTCCCCTGCTTTTTCTTCATGTTCCCTGGGTTTGGTGCCTTGGTTGCAAACGGTCTTGTCCTTGTAGTTCCCTGCCAGGCACACGATGTCTTGTCCTTCCCCTCCTAAAGCTAGAGTTATTCTTTAAGAGCTATTTCAAGGCATCTGGCTTTCCAAGCCATCTTCTTCAACTCCTTACAGCAAGTGACTTCTTCACAGGTGCACGGATGCTAACGCACTATTTTTCATTACATCTGAATCAAAATTTTTCACTGCATCCCTGCCCTCGCCTGCAACTTTCCTGAAGGTGCAAGTTAGATTTTAGATTCTCCAGTGACTACTCATGCCTGACATGATGTAGAAGGCCTGTAATAAATGTGCTTGTCCCTAACCAAATTGTCTTACAATGCTGACTTCTTCCAAGTATAAGTTTCCCACCTAAAAAACTTTCTGCCTGTGCTTCTGTCATCTCTGTGAGATGTGCGTCTCAACTCTCTGCAAATGCTGAATGAGAGGGTTTGTCTTGAGTAAAGTGATCGTGACAGTGCACACTCCCACTTGTTTATTCAAGTTTAGCTACACAGAAAACACACCTTTGAGGTTCAACTTGATGTTGGCTCTCCTTCCTAAAGGGCTACCTACCACATAGGCACACTTTAAACTTTATGCTGGGTGGACCTAGCTCAAGCGGAAAAAGTAATAACTGTGAATATTATAGTCATTGAGATGTAACTACGCACACCCTGTTACAACTGATAAGTTTACAACTTCTCTCACCCCACCCTGTAAGCATCAGGATTGAGCTTTCTCTGCAAGGATGAAGATCTGATCATCTGGAGTAATAGATCAAGGGCGTTGTAAGCCACAGGTCTCATAAAGTTTTCTCTCACAAAGGCATCGTTTTAATAAATGTCTTCAAAGTCAATAGTGCTGATTTTATGATGTGTACTCAGACAATCAATGAAAAGACTGAAAACAGAGAAAGCAGCAATAAAAGCTTACCATGCGATGAGTCAAACTGTAAGCAATGTGTAGCTTTATAAATTTGGCCAAGTGAAAATGAGTGCTAAACTAACAAAAAGGATGCTTACACACTTGACTCTTGCATCTGAATTTGATCCAAATCAGAGCAAGCTTCTTATTTCACTTAGCCGTATGCTTTGCAGAGCCTGCACATTTAATAAGTATCTTCCAGATGCATGAATGCATCGTTGGCGCTTTGCTGCATACCTGCCTTCTCAACATAAAATATATGATACATTTAATTATGTTCTTTTTGCATAATTCGTATTGTTCAAACTTGGGCAAAAACAGCAAATCTAGGTAGCCATGTGAGTAATTCATTCTAGGGGTAAAAAGGCAACCAGAGTTGCAAGATAAACTCAGTCTTGCAATGAACCTGTGAAAAAAGATTTTTTAATTCCCCTTTCCTCCGTTCTTCTGCTTTATGAGATTTTGTGAACCAAGAGTTCACATGGAATGAGGTGCAACTGGGTATGAACCCTGTTTGGGGGATGCTTGCCAACTGAGCTACAAGGAACCCAGAACGCTGCTCTGTCTGCATTCTCTTGGCTACCACTCATCAAAGTCACCATCATCACGTAATGTTTACTGCACCAGCTCCAGGTCTGCCACAGGAAGGTCATTTTTCACAATGATTCTAGCTGCCATTTCCTTTTCTAACAATTAATAAATTTACCTAACACAAAGAGGTGATTGCAAGGGGCTGGTTTTGTATTAGATATGAAAATGCATAATTGAAAGAGGGATTAAGTCAGAAAATTCTGTGTTTCTGAGTTTCCATAGCTGGTTTTAAATTTGCTTTTATTTTGTTTGTTTGTTTTTTTAACCAATGTTACCAAGTTTTGAGTTGATTTCTGCATTCAGCCAAATAATGAGTTGAATGTTTAAGAACTGGCTAAGTATCAACTGTTTCCAAAAGCTTTTAGAAAACTTTCAGCACCTTTCCAAAGCATTACCCAGTGTCTATGTCTAATCTAGGTGCTGTAGAAAACAAATGAACTGCTCCCTAGGATTAGGAACATATAATACAAATGATAATTCCTCACTGCCCTGGCTAGCACAATGTTACTTCTTTTGAATAATTTTGAGGTTATTTTTGCTTACATTAATATTTTCTCTTCCGCCTTAACTTTTCATTGTCCCCTCTCAATGAGCTCCCAAATTGTAGCAGATTGGAGTTTCTTAAGGTGGCCATGACCATATCCCCTGTCTTTTATTTCTTCTATAATCTTGTCATCCCTCTATTGAGATTGGAATTCTGTGCCCTGTCCTTTGAATCTAAATTGGCCTCTGTAACACCTCCACCAATATGGAAGATACAACTCAATGTAACTTCTGAGACAGGTTATACAAATACCATCTACTTTCTTCCTTTCTTCTTTTGAAGTGTTTTTTCTTGGTACTAAGGCACCACACCAAGCAAGCCATGGAGAGAGGCAAGTAGAATCAAGCTTTGGACTCTGAAGCCTCACTAAACTTCAGAGTGACATCCAGTACTAATGTGACAGTCATGTATAAAAGAACCATCTTAGAAGTTAAATCTTTTTTTTTTTTTTCTTAAGAGAGTGGGATAGTGAGAGAGAGAAAGAGAGAGAGAATCAGTTTTATTTAGTTTTTCATGTGGTTTTCATTGCTTCAATCCTTTGTGTAGGTGGTGCTGGGGTTCTAACTCAAGTCCTTAAGCATACCAGGCAAGCCCCCACTCAGCCACTGTTCCAGTCCCTTAAAGGTAGAATCTTGAGGCCCTTTTGAGCTTCACGAGGCGATTTCACAAGGCACAGAAGCAAGCCATTCCCACTGAGGCCTAAACAGTTTGCAAATTTATGAGCAAATCTTTTTTTATTTTTTGTACTGGGAGTTGAGCCCAGGCTCACTTCACTACCGAACCATATCACCAATTCTTTTCAGTTTTTATACTGAGACAGGGTGTAGCTAAGTGACTTCAGGCCTTGCTAAGTTGCTGAGGCTGGCTTTGAACTTGCGATCCCTCCTGCCTCAGTCCCCTGATTTGTTGGGATTACAGTTGTGCACCACCACACCCAACTAAACATTGTGTTTTTAAGCCACTAAAGTTTGAGGTGGATTGCTATGTAGCAGTAGAGAATTGGTACCTCTTGTCTAGTGTCTGTACCTTCTATTGTCTTTCCTCACTCATCACCAAGTTTCTAAATTCAGGTTCCTCTTTTTGTAGAGTATCAAAAAAGCTGACTCTTTTCCTTCCCTCCAGTCTTTCTGATTGATTTTCCTTTCCACAGTCTGGTCTCTATCACTTCACATCCCTTCTCTTCTTCTCTGTCTTAAAGATATAGAAAAAATTCAAACTGAAATGGGAAGTTTTCAACATCCATCCGTGGTTCTCAATTCTGGCTGTCCACTAGAATTACCACTACCTGGCTTCAACCCAGAGGAACTAGTCATTGGCATTTAAAAAAAAATTCTTCAGATATCCTTTTCCTTTTTAGAAAGATAGCAGTCATTGGATTAGAGCCCCCATTTATCATTGCAATTCTAAACAAGGTCTTATTCTGAGGTACTAGAGGTGAGGGCTTCACCGTATCTTTTGGAGGAGATACACTTCAACCCATGTCAGACTGGCTCAAGTAAAATCATTCCTACTAAAAAAAAATGTGTCACATACCAAGATCTTTATGAAAGAAAAAAATATGCAGAATAAAATATAGTTAGTCTTATAGTGTTAATAAAATTCTTGAATAAAGGATGACATTCTACGAAGGAGAATCTATGTTTATTTATTTTAATTCTCTCACTTTCCCTTCTCTGGAAGACATTTCCCTGAGAAAGATTGAAAACTCTACAAAAATATTTACTAATTTATTGAGTTTCATTCATGGAACATGAAATTTTCAATACTTTTGTGGTTTTACTTTTAGGATTGGATTCATACTTCTCACACAGATTTCTTGAAATTAGAGGGACATCTCCTGACTCTCAGATTTGTTTCACAATTTCAGGAGAGAGAGGACTAGAGCCTTAATCGTCAGATGAGAGAGGAAATGGACATCAGTCCTGTAAACATGTTTACCAGGCGTCTAACTTAATGTTCTAATGAAGGCTTACGTTTCCAGCAGTGGAATGAAAATTGTTAGACTGACAAATGAACTTTCTTGGGTGGCTGGTCTTGGTTCAAAGCTGGTTTTGAGAGCCAGTATCAAGTCCCATAAAGAAAAATCCAAGCAACACATAATGCTCAGCTTCAAGATATCCCACAGGCAAGGCAAATCCTTATCAAGAGGCCACTGCTGACCTGAGTAACTAACTCAAGCTGGGAACTCATGTATTGGCACATGTACCGTGCAAGAAACTGAGCATTCTGTCACAGGACAGAGAGCCAAAGATGAAGAACAAACACCTACTTCTCGATAGATTATCAAACACCACATTTGGAAGTATTCTAAAAGTACACACAGTAAAGAATAAACTGCATTTGACCCATCTATTATCTACAAGTTAAGTATCTCCAAATTCATTTACTTTCACTAATCAGCTGTTGCATGTTTTCCCCCAGCTTCTGTCATCTGCTTTTAATTACCAAAACAATCCATAATCCAAACTGAAATGATAAATAGGCAATCATCACAGGCTCTCTGTTTACAGGTGCAGTCAAGACTAAATGAAGTAAGCAGATGTATTTAGCTTTAAAGAAAGTCAAATGTACATAAATCCAGAATATCTTCAAACTTACCATAGTTCTTTGACATTTTGAGAGTTCATAAACAAAACCATTCTAAAAAATAGCAGAAAAATAAATTTGGATTAGTAAGATTAACATATAGTATTACTTTGGGCAGGATGCATGAAATAAAGTCTGAAGGACCAAGACAGATTTCATGGAAAGAAGTGAAACTATGAAGAAAAAGAGCTCCCCCTCCAACAACAAAACCCCTCAACATCTGAAGTTAGATAGCATAGATATTTCAACAACCAATAAATTGTTTACCCTAATATCACATTTACATTGATTTTGGGGGAAAGAAAACCAAATCTTTTCTTTTCCTTTTCAGATAAGGGAAATCAAAGGCAAATGAAATTAACATTGCTGAGTATCCACTATGTATTTAGAATATCACAAGTTCAATCCTGTAAACAGCCCTGTTTCTCCCACTTTAAAGATAAGAAAACTGAGCCTGGGAGATAAAATAAAGCCAAGTTGAGAGTCAACCTCAGGGCAGTCTGTGATTGATGGGAACCTTCCATGACCTGATTAACACATGATGAATAGCAAAAAAGTTGATAAAACTTTCACTATAGGACTGACAAGTATTAGTATTTAAACAAAAAGCTCATTTTTCATTACTATAATTCTCATCAAGAATAAAGGTCACACACACATATTACCTGATACAATTAATATAATGCTTTTAAGTGCTTTATTTTTATCATTCTAGTGTTTTTCTACTTTAACAATGTGTTGAGATCTCAGATATTATTGTTGGTGTTCTGATGTCCCCAAAGAGAAGTTAAAAGTTCCAAAAATGTGCAAAAATTAATATTCTAGATTTTAGTAAGAGATTTTAAGATGGGTATGATAGCATACACCTGTATGCTTGGCTCAGGAGGAGAAGGCAAAAGGATTGTCAAGTTCAGTGCCAGCCTCAGCAACTTAGCAAGGCCTGAAGTAACTTAGTGAGACCCTGGCTGTGATGGGGCTCAGTGGTTAAGTGCCCTGGAGTTCAATCCCTGGTACCAAAAAAAAAAAAGAATAAAAAATATATGTACATTAAAATTTGCATATACAGAGGAAACAATGGGTGCCTGCTTAGACCCAGTATTTCCCGAGCTAATGCATGGAGAAGTCAGAATCATTCTGAGTAGTTATAAGTTCAGATTTCCAGTCATTACCCCAGGAATCCATATTTTTAACTACCTCAAGGTGATATACGAGCCTGTTGCTCTTCCTTTGAAGCTTAATTTTTCCAGTGTCAAATGCTGAGTCCTCAAAATATGACTCCAACAAACTGCCCATAAGACAAAGCCGAGCTCATTGCTTACTGTTATGAGGGAGAGCCTCCTCAGAAGTCAGTAGTCATCAGAGGCCCAAGCTGGTTTGTTAATTGAGATTACAAAATTTGGTCTATGTGAAGGCTTGGTAAGAATGCCATCATCATGATAAATTTTAGGATTGGTGGGAATGCCAAGAGGACACTGATGCCAGAGCATCAGCGAGTCCTATAAAATGACTTATGCTTTCCTTTGAAAATCTGTTGGGTCCTTCAGGAAATTTCTGAAACAAACATTGGAATTATGTACTTCCTTCTTCCAGATGATTGCTAGAAAAAAAGACCAAGTATCTTTAAAATTTGTGAAGTAAAAACTGCAATAATGAAAAAGAATTATAAAACATCTAGGGCAGTTAGAGAAGGTTGCAGGATGCAGTTGGTCAGACTATCATTTCGTGGTTAGTTACATCTCTGAAAAAGCCACTAAGAGGTACTGGAGATTTCAATGGATATTGTCAGATCTGAAACGTGAGACAGGTGAAATTTTATATAGGTTCTCAATATAGGTTCTCAACAAAAGACTCAAGAATACTTGATTTCAGTTGGCAGGAAAATTGTATATTACAATATGGATTCAAACAATGTTTTCTTTACGACCATGTAAGAGAGAGGGACTCTTTCTGCTGCTGGATTACATGACTGTTCAGGAACATTTTTGGAAAATACAGAAGCAGAATAAGTAGAACAAGAAAAGAAATGGAAAGAAGAGAAAGTTAATGTGGGCCGTCCAAAGGGAAGTTGAGAAGAGAAGATGAAAGAAAAGGTAAAGAGAGGGAGGAGAGCTGTAACCAATACCACATGGCAAAGGACTGTAGAGAAAGAGCAAGAATGCCTGCAGAGATATTTTAGGAAGATTTTTTAATGATGTATCCAACAAAAGCCTTTCCTAAGACTCCCTGGGCAATCATCAATAAAAATCTTTACTTATAAATGTGTTACTAGACCTCTGTCAATGTCCAAGTGGCCGGTGCATTTCTCACAAGAAGTCACCAGGGGTGACTGGTTCATGTATAACATGTCAGCAACGGTCAGTGCTCACCTACATCCAACCTGTAGAGAGGCTCCTGTGAGACAGCCAAAGTCCCCTTTGGGTTCCAAGTAGGGAAGAGGTGGAATGCTAAGAGACCAGCTTAACCTGGCACTGTTGTGTAACTGTAGCATGAGAGGCTTTGCTGACTTGAGGCAGAATTTCTATGCCCCTGAGTAAACTTTTCCTTTTTTATACACACCCATAAAAGGTTCGTGCAAAATGGACCAGAGGAGAAGCAAATAAGCCTTCCTTGTTCTCAGTCCACTTTCTCCTTCCTGGGACATGTCCATTACAAAAGTTTATTTAAAAATTGTTCAAGAAATTTAATTGGGAGGTCACTGGCCTATAAGGGTTCCAGAACCTTTGGTTCCTACAAAAGTAAACTGAAGCACAATGGAAACAGTAAAATAAAAACCCAAGCAAAATCGATCAGAAATCACCAACTACTTCTAACGAGGATCTTTCTACCAGATTCTACCCAAATGGGGCAAATGGCTAATTATATCAATTAACAATTCCGAATTCCACATTCAGAATATGACACCTCGTTGTTTGTCTACACTGCTAGATTGATATGTTCTGAACCTCTGATGGTCTTAAGTGTCCAAATCATGAACTTTTTAATGCTCAAATAAAGCCTTTTATGTTTATTTTGTGTAAAGTTTTTCTTTAAACAAAACTAAGACACCAACAGACAGAGAAAAGGAAGAGAGGAAAAAACAAGTGTCCCAGGCCTGGTGTCCTTCTTGTTCATAAAACCTGGTCCTTTCCCCTCCAGAGTGAATTGACTGGTATCTCTTAACTGGAAACACATTTGATCATATGCCTGCAGGTACCCAGTTTAGAAGTAAGATCAGACTCGGACATTTATCAGTCCGCCAACAACTTGAGTAGAGCCTTGGAAGTCACTGAATGTGCATGTCCTTCATTTTCAAATTTGGGCTGTATAATATTAAAATAACTCTTTCAGGCACTGAATTCAGGAAAAATGTGCAGGATAAATCAGCTGTAACAGTCAGAGGACTCAGTAATACAAAAGTAAAATGTTGGGCTGGAGTGGTGGCTCAGAGGTTGCGGCGCTTGCCTGGCATACACAAGGATGCAGGTTCGAACCCCAGCACTACGTACACAACGAAGTCTCAGAGCAACGAAACCCACATGAAAAACTAAATAAAATTGATTCTGTCTCCCTGTCATTGTCTGTCTTAAAAAAAAAAGGTAAAATGTTAAAATTTTCTTTATTTAATAAAGAGAAGTGAGATGGCTGGAACCACAATTTCCTCTTCTCAGAGAATTAGGGTCTCCCTTAAAAACATTAAGTCTAAGAAGAGGCCTGATCTTTTGATTTTATAATGCAAGGTGACACATCTTCTGACCCTTAAACTGTAAGTGTGTATGTCCAAAATAAACTTAGGAATCATTTAGGAAGCACATAGGGAACAATCACAAGATATATCCATTTGTTTCTCAAGGAAATAAGAAAAGTTAATTGATTCTTCCTTCTACTTTATAGTTTGTGTAAAAAATTTTGCAAGGCTTTATAATTACTTTCATGCCACCTTAAATGCAAGTAAATTTATTAATAATTTTCAAATAATAAATTCTGCTGCCTCTACCATACTGGCATGCAGGGAGTTTTTGCTAGCAGGATTGTTTTATTTGTCTAACAGTGACAATCAGAAACTATAATGCATACCCACGACAAACAACTTAGCAGGATGACATTTGGACAATGGGTAGCTGCGAACAGTCACAAAAGAGGGAGTAGTTCTTTCACAGACAGTAGAAACATAGTATTGGTAGAGAACTTAACCATAAGCCTCCATGTCATCTTTTCTAACATATCCTGGGGTAGTTCCTCATTCACATTTCCAGTCAATCCCATCCTGTACTCAAAATCTCTCCCAACTTCTGCTTTTCCTCATTTGCCCATTCTGGAAGTGATCACTCTGAGCCAAGAGAATAATCTGCTCTGACTGTCTGGGCTCATCCCTGGAGCCAGAGGCATAGAGTTTATGCTCAATGATCTATATGGAGAATAGGAGTTGGTGCTTTGGAAGGCGTAGAGTTGTTGGTACCAAAAGAAGAATGAATGCAAGTTGGGAGACAAATAAAACCAAAATGACTGTCCACTACAGTAAATAAATGACATAACTATATAAGTTAATACATTCCGTCAAAATAGATAGTAAAGCTTTGTAATTTAATCTAGCTACAGATACTTTATATCTCATTTATTTGATTGTTTAACTAATCTTTTCCTGAAAATTGGGTTTCTTTGCAAGCTAAATTGAAATTTGTTCAGGTTTTTAGAAATTTGTATAATAAATGGAAACAATCCCAACTGTATGCTGCAGTTTTCAAAGACAATTTATGATTATATAGACTTTGATTTAATTTTTGTTTTGAATACATTTTAAACTTGGTGATTACATTTCTTTAATAAGTTGGAATCATGGAAAGTACTGTAGAGAGGAATGACCAGTCTGGTTAATAAATGCTATTTATTTAGCATTTTTTAATGTAATTACAATGTTAGATGATTATTTAAACTATACAATAATTTATCATGTGTGACATTATTCAAAGACACAATTTATAGTAAAAAGTTAGATAACATAACAAACCAGGGCAGGAAAGGTGGAAAAGCCAATTTATATTCAGTAAGATAGTTCTAGTTACCTTAACCAAGCAAAACTTTGAGCATACTTCACCCCCTCTCTGGGAATTTCTGTACAACTTGACTGCTCAGAGAAAACTCTCCTTCTCGCAACACCTTTTTGTGATGAGAGCAAGCTGCCAAGAAAACTCCCAGCAGAGAGAGAGAGAAGCCTGAAACATGTCTCTCTTGAGCCAGGTGTTATAATTATTTTTGACACCACTTTCAGAGTAAGACTTCTTAATCCTTCCAAATTTTATAGAGAAATAAATCAAACACCTGCTACATTATATATTACTTTAGTGGTCTCTTTAATCTCTCAAATTCTTACTTTAGAACATGGAGATATTTCAGTTGTGGACATTTAGACTGTCCTAGCAGCATGAGATATTGATTTTTTTATGGATAAAATGAACAATTTTCTTCTTCTTGAACATATCATAAATAAAAGGGCAGTATCCATATTTTACTAAGATATTTGATACCAGAGATTATGGGCATGGAATCTGTTTCCAAACACAACATGATAAATCAGGAAAAAAAAGACATTCAATTTGGAAATCAGATGCTTTTAGCTTCCAAATATTTTCCTTATAACTTTTGTGACCTTAAGATATTCTTTCTCTCCATTCTTTCTCTACATTCCTTCATAGAGCTATTATGTGGATCAAAAGGATATCAATAATACATGTGAAAGGGTTCGGTAACTACAGTCATAAGGCTTTGCCTTAATGTTTTCCTATAATGCAATTCTTAGAAATAACTGAAACAAAATGTATTATGCTATGGTTAAGACAGATTTGTGATATCTATCTAGCCATCTATCTTCTGCCAAGTTGCAGTACAACAATAATAGCTAAAATCAATTAAACGCTAACTACATGCAAGGTATTTAGGAAGTTTTGTTGTGCATGACAACAATCCTATGAGGTGATTGATATCACTCCATTTTATATATTGAAATACCAGGGTTAATAAAGATTAATTAACTTCCCCATGTATACACAACTAAATGCGGATCTGGGATGCAGGCATATCATTGAAAGTCAATATTCTTTGCTTTTATGTTCTACATAGCTTCTCTATCCATACAGGTTCATGTAACAGAAAACAAAGTCTTGAAATATTGTCTTGCAGGAATAGGATATTGACTGATGAAAAAGAAAGCCTCAATAGTTAACTAATTATTCATAAACAATTGATCATTTAATAAACAATTTCAGGAAAATTAATTTTTTTGTTTTATCATTGTATCACACTCCAGAACACTAAAAAATAAAATAAGCTTCAAGAAAACGTAGGTTCAACACTCAAACAAATCAGCACAGGCCTCAATTTCTTAATAAGACTCCTAAAGTTCAAGAAATAAAACCAAGAATCAGTAAGTGGGATAATTTCAAGTTTAAAAGTTTCTATGCAGAGAATGAAGAGAGAGCCTACAGATTGGGAGAAATATTTTCTATCTATTTTTCCAACAGGAGATTAATATCTAGACTATATTTAGAATTCAAAAAATTTAAAACATAACCTAATCAATAATTGGGCAAATAAACTAAAGAGACATTCTCAAAAGAAACGCAAAAGGCCAACAAATACATGAAAAAATGTTCAATATTCTTATCAGGAAAATGAAAATTAAAAATACACAGATTTCATCTCACTTCAGTTAGAATGGCAACCATCAAAACTACAAATAATAATAAATGCTGGAAAGAATGTCAAGAAAAAAGGTACACTTCAACAAGGAACATTGTTGAAGGAACTGCAAATTGGTACAACTACTTTGGAAAGCAGTATGAAGATTCCTCAAAAGATTAGGAATGGAATCACCACATGACTGAGCTATCCCATTCCTTGGTATTAATTCACAAAACTAAGATCAGTACTCTATAGTGTTTTATACTATTGTTTGTAGCAGCACAATTCACAATAGCTAAGTTATGGAGCCGGCCTTGGAGCCACTTAACAGAGAATTGGATAAAGAACATGTGGCATATATCTAACAATGTGTGTGTGTGCACGCGCGCACACGTGCGTGCGTGTGTGTGTGTGTGTGTGAGATGGACTTTTATTCACACATAAAGAATGAAATTATATCATTTGCTGGTAAATGGAACTGGAGAATATCACATTGCGTGAAGTAAGCCAGACTCAGAAAGTCAAGGGTCAAATATTTTCTCTTATATGCAGAAGGTAGAGAGAAAGAAGGAATTTAAAAAGCAGAAGATGGGTCTCATGAAAACAGAAGGAAGAACAGTGGAGTAGAGGAAAGGGAAGGAGTGGAAAGAGGGGGATGAACAGCAGAATGAAATTAACCTATGTCATGCACATGTACTAATGTTTCAAAATGAATTCCACCTTTATGTCTAACGATAATGCACCAATTAAAAACTAAACTTTCTAAAATAAGCCTTTTTTCAACTCTTTGAATCTTAAGCCACTTTAAGGTTGAATAACATTCCATCGTATGCATTGCCACATTTCCTTTATTCATTCATCTGTTGATTGACACTCAGGTTGTTTTCTTTTACCTCTTAGCTGTTGCGAATAATTCTGCTATGAACATGGATGTAGAAATAACTACTCAAGCTCCTGCTTTCAATGCTTTGGGCTATCTTCCCAGAAGTGGAATTGCTAGGTCGTATAGTAATGCTTTTTTTAATTTTTGAGGAACTATCATTTCACACTCTTTTCCATAGCAACTGTACCATGTTATATTCCCATCAGCAATGCATGAGGTTTTCAAATTCTCCACACCCTCACCAACACTTATTGATTTTGAGGATATCTTTCCAAATAATTAACATGATCACATTTTTATCACATTTTTTATTTTTAATTTTTTAAAAACTAAACAGATTTTATTTTCAAATTCCAAGAAGAAAGGCATTCAAAACCCATAAAATAGAATTAAGAAAAATAAAGTAAATGAGAAAATGTTCAGAATTTCACGTTCCCAATTGTCATGAAAGTCTTGAGACTTCCTATATGTAAGTTCTTTAAAATTGTAGAAAATTCTTTTTACTTCCTATGGTCTCTATCTCAGCTGATGAAATTGCCCTATGATTAATTGACATGAAGCCCCACCTTCTCCTTTCCAATGTGCAATACATTCATCCATAAGTCACTCAGGCTAATTATCCTAATACATGTTCTAGAAGCAATTCTTTCTTCCTCTTCATCACCATTGTCATTGCATTGCTGTGACCATCAACTGTAGTCTGGTCTAATGTATTTTGGACTTCTCTCTGCCCCTATTAAAGAGGTAAATATAATTCTATTGTTACATTTCCCCTGCACCACCAACATCTTTAGCTCAGCTTGTCAAACACAGGATATGTCCAAGAGTACTTCATCACAAATTCACAAGTGAAAGAAGGAAGTCAAAATAAGGCATTAATTTTCTTGAGTGATGAATAATTTAAAACAGTAATTTACATATTATGTAGGCACAAAGGTACTTAAAAGCAAACTTGAATGAATTTTTTATTTTATTTTTTAAAAAGAGCAAGAAAGAAAGAGAGTCAATTTTTATTTTACTTTTTCATCTGGTTTTTGTTTTTCTGACACTAGTTGTATGTGTGGTGCTGTTGATAGAATCCTGGTCCTCACACATGCCAGGCAAGCACTCTACCACCGAGCCACTGCTCCAGCCCCATACTTGCATAAATTTAAACAAAAACATAGGCCTCCAAACTTTTTCCCACATGAGGACTTAAGACTATGTGGGTATGCTGTAAACCTCAGGATTTATTTCTCTGTCTAGAAGAGTGCATTTTAAGGGAAACCCTGAGAAACGCTGATTTATGTGACAAAATATAGTCTCCTTACCATGTCTTATGAGTTTGCCTGTGATTGGCACTTGCCTATATCTGTAGACTCACTTCCTGCCCTCTTTCTCTGCATGAATTCCTTACGACTCAGAAATATCATCTCATTTACGGCTTCCAGAACATGTTCTTGTTTTTATCTGTCACCAGCTAGCTTACATGCTCTCTCTCTTGTGGAAGGAGTTTCTGACTTCTATCTCTTTAGAAATCTACTACCTTTCCTTCTTTCAGTTTCTAACCAAATCATTTCCTCTTTGAGGTCTTTTCTAGTCTCTCCGCTACCCTCCACTCCTTCAGAGTGTTGTGACTTCATACTTCAATTAAATTTATTTATTAATACTATATCATGCTATTAGTTTGCACATCTGCCTCCATCCTAGGATGCCAATATTTTGAGAGAGGTTTTGATTAAAAGTATAATTACCAAATATAGACCACATGGGTTTGAGTCCCAAGGCTCCCAATATCTATTTGTATGACATGAAGTAAATTATCTAACGTCTACAGACCCAAAAATTCTCTGTATAACAGGGTCAATGTGTAGGCTAACCTTAAAGGGTTGTTATTAGAATTCTATGGGAGAATTATATTCAGAGATATTTTCCTTCTGGAAAACAATATGAATTCATGAATATCAGCAACTTTGGTCTTACTCATTTTAGAATCGCTAGGATCCACCAAAGTATACGTGCTTGGGAAATGTTTATTGAAACAAATTTAATTTATTGTTACCATCTACATGTTGTAGACTTTCAATTATTTCTTTCAGATCAATTTTTAAAAATACTTTTAAAAATAACTAAAAAATGGGTGACTGAGTACCCCCAGGCATGCTGCCCACATTCCCAGTTTTCAGATGATCATGCATACCCCACCCTAGTGTTGGCAGTAATAGTGTCTGTTCACAAAAATTAAATTGGAAGAGGAAGGAATTCAAATGCTGACGCCTGTGAAGGGTGTTAGTTTTCCACTCTGCTATCAGGAAATGGTCCAAACCTCTGCACAGAACATGAAAAGAGAACCTATACTTGGAGACCCATCTTTCAGAGTTATAAAAACTCATTATACATTTGTTGAAAGGAAAATGTTTGTGCATTTGGACAATAACTCCACACAGGGGACGAGTACTGCCAGAAGGCTTGTATAATTGCTTGAATTGCTAGGGTTTTGTTCAGGATCTTGAGTCTAGTGATAGATGAGCCTAAAAGGATTGCTTTAAATAAACCAAACCTCTTGGATTAGCATTGCTGGACTTGCAGCCCCCTGGGAAAGGCCTGTCTCCTGTGATTTCCAGTATACTCTACTTCTAACAAGCTGGAAATACCACAAGAAAACCACTGTTCTCACGGTATTTTTGCCTTTTCCATTTCTGGTTTTAGCTGAGGAAAAAAAATGGTATGTGTATATCAAAAATGGCATGTGTATATGACCAAAAAAATCATCATTCAAATATTTGATCTTTACACTAAATAGAATTTACCCTTGAGTTTCAAAGAAATTAAAATAAAATATCTTTGGAAATATTCTCATAGGTTTCAGTGAAGAGGATTTCTGCTTATAGGTTAGCCAGATTTATCACATATCAAGTATCCTAAAAATGCATTGCACGTACATTGATAGAAGACAAAGGGCAGAATAAAATAATTAAATTTGGTTACTGAGTCTTAATTTTTCTCGGGGATATTTATTCAAACTACTTCCAATAATATGCTATTAGTAAATAAGTATATTTAAATAAAAAAATTTTGTGTTTTTCTAATAGAGATTGACTTTTGTCTATTTACAACTTTGCTGGAAGGATTTAAATTTCATGCTTAGATTATGCTTTAATGATGTGTAAGAAATATTTAGGGACCACTATATTCCAGGCAGAGTGCTAAGAATGAAGGGCTAGAGACATACTTACAGGCACTGTTGACAAATGTTAATTCTTTTTAAATATGTGCAATTAAGAATATTTAGATAATTAAACAAAGGAATGTGAGGGGAGAGAGGAAAGGGAAAAGATACAATGGAAATATTCAAAGAACAATCTAGCATATGACTTCAGTGGTGTGCTTGGTGTTTTATATTATTAGTAGCAGAAAAAAGTAACTAAGAGTTGAATGAAAATTAATATTTTTAGCCTAAAAAATCTTGATTTTTTATATACAATTCATGTTTAAATGTACCTAGAAGGGCGAAAAAAGCAAAGATTGTTGTTTTGATTTTATGAGTGTCAAACATAGCAGCTATTCACAATCCAATTAAGCAGATCCTGAAACCAAGGTAAAAAGAGATGCTATTGTTCATATATGTACATATCCATAGATACATTTACTTAAATCTATTCATTAACAGAGACATAATGCATATATCAAAATTCAGATGCCATCTAATAGTTTAAGAGTTCAGAAATGCAATGTCAGTTATATAAACTTGGATTTGATATTTTTGTCCCTTGTTATTGATGTGTAACTATAATTGCTTAACTTCTCCGAGCTATAAAGTCCACACCTGTAAAATAACCTAAACAATTTATTGTGAGAACTAAGCAGTGAATTCATATGAAATGTTTATTTGGGTGCCTAACAAGGACATAATAAATGTTTTGCATGAATTAGTCCTCATACTAGCACTCTTGATCTAAAAATGTTCTTCACAAATGGTACTAACAAAGTTAATGATGAGTAGTGTTTATGAACTTTAAACTCTGAAGCAAAATAGAATTGGAAAAAGTTAATGATGCTAAAATAAAAAATTTAGAACAACCACAGCTAAGGCATGAAGTCATTCAACTATTTTGTAACTCAGACATTACATATGAAACTATCTAGATTTGTTTTCAATGAATTCAGAGTCTATTTAAATCCAATATTTTTAATTACCCACCTTCAAAGAAAATTTCTTTGAAATTCAGTGAATGTGTCTAAAAACGACTAATATCTTGACTACCGTCTCTCTGTTTCTCCACTGAGTCTGTGAGTCATAAATAACTACTACTGGAATTCCTTCTATTAAATATGGAAAAATACTTCCAATCTTCAAACAATCCCCACTGCTAGTGAAGTATAGTAAATATCTTCTTCCTTTTACTCAAGAATATTAGGAAGCCGTGAGTCTTCTTTAGGGTCCATGACATCTCTGTTAGAGAATTTGTTTTCTCTTAGCTGGAGTAAATACTTGGACTGCATCAAAGAGAGCTCGCAGCCTTACATCAAAACAGCTCCCTGAGCCCTGGGGGAAAATCCACATTGAAGCAGGCAGAAAAAAAGCAGTTTCCAGGGGGCTTCTGGCTCCCACCACTGGTAATAAGGGAGGGTGGACTGATTGCTAAGGGGTGTTGCTCAGTCTTATCTGAGCCAAGCAATTTAGCTGTTGTAGGAATTTCCTCCATTTTCAGTGGCAGGAAGAGAAGAAACCTGCACTAGACCAGGAGAAACAGGGGCTGAGGGGGCCATCTTGACTCCACCCTTGAACTAACTGTTGTCCCAGAAGAAGAGGCACTATCTGACCAAGAATCCTAACTGCAGGCAAGGGCAGGAACTCCAGCGGTGGAAATAAAGAGGAGGAAGCCTCCCAGCTGTGCAGGGGAAGTCTTTTTAATGGCCATATGGTTTAGGAAGCCGTTCAGATTGTGGCATGTGGTCTCTTTGGGCACAAGTTGGGAACCAAGATTAATTAGGATCATATGGTAGTTAGAAGGAAATAAGACCCTAGAGAAGATGGGGCTGCACCACAGAAAAACAGACGACTTCTTATTTTGTATCCCAACTAAATTCCCAGGCTTAATTGGCCTTGGGAAGTACCCATGACATAAGTGACTCTGAATTCTCCAAATCAATGTTTTCTTATAGTTAAAACAATTAGTGAGTACAGAAAACACTAAAACAGATCATATTTCTCTTTCTGGGGGGAAAACCTAAGATTTGTTTGCTTTTGAATCATGAAAAAGATCAGAATATTTTTTCCTACATCTAGTAAGTCATTAATGCCTGTCATCTGTAATGTCACTTTTGGCAAAGACTGTTTATAAATGAGCAATTAGAATGTACTAAAGCATTGTAGATGAAGCTTATTTAATTGATGAATGAACTAACGCTATATATCAAGTTGTGATTTTTCTTCCTTAGCAAAAACATAATGTGACATTCAGAGACATAGTGCAGAACTTTTTTTTTTATGCATGAATGTCATGAGCCAGAGTGAGGGTATGCACTAGGGAAGCAAAATACAAATTACCCTGGGGGATATAGATAAAATGAAAGCCATTTTAAAATCATGGAAACTATTCACGTGTGTGTGTGTGTGCACGTGCGCACGAGCGCATGCACATGCTTAGGCACATACAAGAGAGACAGAGAAATCAAGTAGGATAATGAATTTTTTTTGCAAAAGAGTTAGCACTAATTTCACTATTTTAACATCCAAAAGTATTTATCATCAACATGAAAATTACATTTCTTTATTGAATAAGATACAGGAAATTAGCAGAAAATGATTTATCTCTCCATCAGATCAACTATTGAACAAGAAAATTGAAATAAAAAATGAAAGCCATAAAAATTTCTTTTCAGCTAAAAATATTGAGGCTTTTTTCTCTCTGCCTAGTAGTATGTAATATGAGTTATAATTGTAATACAAGCACTGGGATTTAGCTTCTCCACACTGCCATTCTTCAGTGTTATACAAATTGACATATCATAGTAATACTTTATATCTTTCTCATTTGATCCTCAAGGGAGAGATAATCCACATGTTTATCCTTGCATGACAGTGACTACCGAAATTCCTGAAACATAAAGATCACAGCTTCACAAAGGAAAATTCCAAGTACCCCTTGATTGAAACACTGATTCTTTTCTTGGATTTTTTTAAAGCACTTTTTCGGATTATAACCTTCCCTATAGAATATCAGTTTAGGAACATGATTAAGATAAAGCTGAAGTCAGATGCCTTAACCAACACAGAAACAGTGTCTCAGCAGACAAGCATCCGTTCTCCAGAATGGAGCTGGCTCTTAAACCGTTGAAATGAATTCCTTCAGCACAGCAACTTCATGAGAGCTTCAAACCCTGAAACTGGCAGGTTATAGCCCTTTCTATCTGCTTGCCTCCTTTCTAAAAGAGTCATATGAAACTGAAATGCTGTCTTCATGTGCAGGGAGAAAAGAAACATGCTCCTTCTTGGAAGTTTTCAATGGACGTCAAAGGAAGCGAGAGGTCTCTTCCAATGCCAAGGAAACCCTTGAAGGCAGAGGAATGTTTTGTTAAGATTAGTCCTTTCCCTCCTGGCAGGACAACCAAGGGCAAATTCCTCTATCTGTTTTTTGCCATATCCCCTTTACTCAGGAATAAACTCACTTTAAAGTCACTCTGCACTCTGTGGTGTTGAGTTCTCTGCCCAGGGCCAAGGGAACCATGACCCAGATTCAGATGCATGTGACCAAATAATAGGACAGCTCATCATCCTCTGATTTCCAAGGGTGATGGACTGCAGACTGTAGGAAACTCTTCTTGGGGGTTGGGTGGGGAGGGACACTTTATTGTAGAAAGATTCCATTTGGATACTGTTTCTTTGCCCTCACTTCTAACTCACTTCTTCCCCAGAATGAAGAAGAAAATGAGGTATCTGAGTGGGGGGTTTCATAAACGGATGTCAGATCTCTGCAAGCTCCATTCCCCAGTATGTGCAGGGAGGCTACTGTCTTTGCTGCTTCCATCTGAGAACTTAGAAATCTGCTTGCGTAGGGCAAACTTGTGATTGTCCATCTTGCTAATATTGAGGGTGATGGATTAGTTGAATTATAGGATAAGGGATTTACAAACTGTTGCCTTGTAGACTTGAAAGCATAGAGTCAGTATTTGCAACTTAACAAAACAAAAAATATTTTGAGCTGCATCTTTCTGACTTTTTTCTAAATATGTTCCACATTTGGTTGGGAGGGAGGAGGTTTGTTCAGGGACCCCCGAAAATCTTGACAGTTTCCAACCATATAAACACATTGATGTTTATCCAAAAAACGGTTGGATTTCTAAGATGATTTTCTTCCATTTCTGTCAAAGTTCTTTCTTTACTAAACAAGAAAACAATGATTAGGAGAAATGGAGGGAAATGTGGCATCAACAGAAATTGAAAAAGATTATGAACATTTCTGTATCTACAGCCTCCAAAGCCTCCTCAGTGTTGAGGGATCCCCAGTGGGAGGGCTTCCCTGCACCCACTGGAAGAGAGGATTTGGCATGGCAGCATAGAGGGAAACTCCAAACGCCATTAAAGACCCAGATTATCTTGTACTGCTTCACTCATATGATGATGGATTTGGGGGTGCACAGGGGTTTGTGGAATGTAATAAGAACTATTGAACACCCCACTCACATTATTTTGTTTAATCCTCACAAATGTGTGAAAGAGGTAGTATTCTTGTCTCGATTTCTAAGTGAAGAAACCAAGCTTAGACATTTAAAGCTGCTTGGCCAAAACCTCAAAGATTGTAAAGGATGGAACCGGGGCTTAATCCTAGATCTGTCAGGGTCAAAGCCTTGCCTCCACCACATCTTAAACCTGCCTTATTCACCGTAAGACTGCCAATGTCAACTAAACCAATCAGAACAGGTTTGTTGAACTTTATGAATTGAATAGGATTAAAAGCAAGAGGTGTACATGATGAATCTTTAGAAACTACCCTATTCACTCAGTTTCCATTTATGGACTTTGCAATTCACAAGTCACCTCTAGCTAAAATAAAGCAATAACAGAATTAGAATAATCGTAAGATTTAAAAACCTGACTCATCAAAAAATTCAAGGATCCTGAAAGTGATATTTATTTAGCAGATTAGTGGCTAAAAGGATAATGATAGCCAGCAGATATTGGTCAATCAAGTATAATCATGAATGGTGAGAGGTCAAAATTAATTAAATGAACCAATGCAAGGATATGGAAGTATGGACCTCTTATACTGCAGAATAATCTCAAGGGAAACAGAGGATCTTTTTCTTTAGACATTTAAATATATATTGTATTTACCCAAGAGGCAAGAAGGATCATATTTATACAAAGACTTGAAAATAAATATTTTTATCAGCTTTATTTGTAATAACCCTAAACTGAAAGTAATACTAATGGCTATCAGCAGACAAATGAATAAATTTGTAGTACATCTCTACAATGGACTATTATTCATCAGTAAAAAGGAATGGATTATTAGTACATGCAATAACATGGATATATCTCAAAATGCTGAGTAAAGAAAGCAAAACTATACAGTGCATTCTTTGATTCCATTTATATAAAAAGTGATCATTGGTGTATGTGGGAGAGATCGGTGATGGAAGAGGATACAGAAGGACATAAGGAAATTTTGGAGGCTGATGTATGTGATCATGATGGTTTATGATTATAATTTCATGGGAGTATACATATGTCAAAATGCTATCAAATTCTACTCTTTAAATATTGTGCAGTTTATTTTATACCAACTATACCTTGGTGAAGTTACTTGAAAAACAACAAATAAATAAATATATTTAAAATAATGGACAGTGAAACATACTAGGGGCTTAGGCTCTAAGTCATTGTCCTGACAACCGCAAGGACAAAGTGACTACATCTTGTCAATTCTACAATACAACTCATAGCTTTCCACTTTTCTTTTGGCTGACCACTTTTCCTACATTCTTAATCCATGTAGTATACTAGCATTTAAAGCAAAGACTAAAAAAATCAACAATGCAATGCACAGAGATAATGACTAGTAAAGTTGAGAATATTTCTTCTAATTTTTGAATATCAGGGAATGCTCTGCATTTGAATTTAGTTTTAATATTAGGTTCATATCATTTATATTTTGTTTTATTAAATATTCTAAAATTTAAATGTTCTGAATATCCAGAAAATTTTTAAAAGTTAGGCACTTCTGGAATCATCCGTTGATGAGTTTTTTGCTTCTAATTTCTTTTAAAAATTAATCATGTTACATGAAGTTTTGGTCTCCTTTACGTCCCTATTTCAACTTCATATAGAAGTAAACAAAATCCTAAAATTGGCATATGTTATAATACTTCATTATATACATGCATTTAACGAATATATACCAATATTTTGTGTTTTCAAAAGTTCCATAAACTGTATCACGAAGCACATCATTTTGTACTGCTTTTTCCACTCACTGTGTTTTTGAGATTTATTCATGTTGATATATGTCAATCTGATGCATTTCTTTGACATTATCCCATGTATGAATTTAACATTCCAGTCTAGCATTCCAGTTCACTTAATATTATATCATGGTAATTCTCCAAATCCTGTGGTTTTCCCTGTCTGGAAGGCTTTTCCCCTAGTTCTTTCTGACACTCCCCTTCTCCCTCAGGTCACAACACAGAGAAGTTTACAAGACTATCTTATATGAGGAAGTGCTCTCCATCCTCTTTTTCTTTCTTTTTCTTCTCTTCTTTACAGCATTCTGATCAGCTGTTATAGCATTTATTTTTCATTTTCTCCATGTGCTTATTGTATGGTTCTTCCAATAGACTGTCCAATCCTCTTAGGTCAAGGACTTTGTCTTTCTTGTTCTTCTTTGTGTCTTAAAGAAGTGTGACACATAGCAATGCATATATCACATTGATGGCACTCAACTGATATTTAAGGGAAATGAATAAATGAGCAGATGGAAAGATGATGGGCAGAAGATTATTTCTTGTTCAGTTTTGTGAGGCTGTTTTACCATCAACAAAGAAAGGGAGTTAAAAATGGCCATTCTACCAAAAGCTTTATATAGATTTAATGCAATCCCTATTAAGATACCTATGTCGTTCTTTAAAGACATAGAAAAAGCAATTCTCAGATTCATTTGGAACAATAAGAAACCTAGAATTGCCAAAACACTACTAAGCAAGAAAGACAAAACAGATGGTTTTGCCATACCAGATCTAAAACTATGCTATAGAGCTGTAGTAACAAAGACAGCATGGTACTGGTATCAAGATAGGAAAGAAGACCAATGGAATAGAATAGAAGACCCTGAAACAAACCCTCAAATCTTTTAACATCTGATTTTTGAAAAAGGGGGACAAAATATTACATAGAGGAGAGATAGTCTCTTCAACAAATGGTGCTGGACAAACTGGACAGCCACTTGCAGAAAGTTGAAATTAGTTCCATATCTTTCTCCTTGCACGAGAATCAAATCAAAATGGATCAAGGAGCTAGGAATTAAGCCAGCTACCTTGCAACTGATGGAAGACAAATTAAGTCCAATACTTCAGCATTTGGGAGTAGGCAAAGACTTTCTCAACATGTCTCCTAAAATGAAGGAAGTAAAGTCAAAAATCAGTGAATGGGATGTCATAAAGCTAAAAGGCTTTTGTACTGCCAAGGAAACAATCAAAAGAGTCAAGAGGTTTCCTAGGGAAATGGAGAGAATCATGGGCTATGATTCCTCTGACAGGGGCCTCATATCCAGAATCTACAAAATCCTCAAAAATCTCAACTACAAAAACACAAGCAACCCAATTAATAAATGGGCCAAAGAGCTAAATAGAAACTTCTCACCAGAGGACATGATCAAGCCAATGAATACACGAGAAAGTGCTCTAAATCACTATAATCAGAGAAATGCAAATGAAAACCACATTAAGAAATCACCTCATGCCAGTCAGAATAGCAAAAAAGAAGAAAATGAATAATAATAGATGCTGGAGGGGCTGTGGAAAGATAGGCACGCTAACACACTGTTGGTGGAGCTGCAGACTGGTACAGCCCCTCTGGAAAGCAGTGTGGAGAATCCAAAAAACTAGGGATGAACCCACCATACGACCCTGCTATTCCACTCCTGGGTATCTTTCCAGGGGATAATATAATCAGCACATTATAGTGACACAGCAACATCTATGTTCATAGCAGCTCAATTTACTATTGCTAGACTTTGGAAACAACCCAGATGTCCCTCACTGGATGAATGGACCCAAAAACTGTGGTACATATATACCATGAAATTCTACACAGCAATTAGAAACAATGATATTGCAGCCTTTGAAGGTAAATGGATGGCTATGGATGAAATTATGCTGAGTGAAATCAGCATAACCCAGAGAACCAAGAGTTGAATGTCTTCACTCATCTGTGGAGGCTGGAACTAGACTTTGGCCATTGAGAAAGGTGGTCTATTATCATGTGTTAAATCCAGATAAAATGTAATATTATACAACCTAATACATTTTTAGAGATGTTTTGAGAAAGGGAGGGGAGGGATAAGGGTGGGTAATTGGGGGGGCACTCTTGGGGGTAAATCTAATCTTCAGAATCTATATACATATGATATTATTTTGTTAAAAACTTATATGATTGTTCAACAAATAAATTTCTCAATAAAAAAACAAAGAGAGTTTTTTAAAAAGCTTTAAAATTTTTTAAAAATTTTTATATCTTATTCCTCAGCTAAACGTGGGCCAATCTACTCTGGATTACCAACCAGCTAAATCTACTGCAAAACTAATAAACTTTCTAAATATTATGGTTTCAGAATTTTAAATTTACAGTTTACCCCTTCTAATTTATCTTTCCAAATTATCCACTCAAATAAAAACTAAAATTCTGGTAATCCAAGCTAGATTACCAGAACATATCCTCTATTTTACTACTCTGAGAAGTATTCAGTAAGACCACAAATACTTCATGGCAAGTGTCATAAATTATTCATGATTTATATAGCACAGAGATGATTGTTTTTAATATATCTATAGTTTCTAAAGTTCTGGAAATTTTAAAGAATTTGTAAACCTACGTGCAACTACTTTTTAAACTTTACAAAGATAACTTTTTAATACCATGATTAAAAATTAGAAATTTTATGTAGTAATTTAACTTTATATAATGTCTAATAATAGGGAACACATAAATACACAAACACGCCTGCTTTTAAAATAACATAAAACATCAATATATTTGTAAATTAGCCTAGATGTGTCATTTTAAAACATATTTTTTTAATTCAAGCTATTATTCTTAAGCTATCACCTATGTTAAAAAATATCCTTTGTAATTGGGGATCCTCTGAAATGGTAAATGTTATTTTGCAGATGTAATAATCTGTCTTAATAAAATACATAATAAAAAGTGATCACTATGTGCACCTACTAAATGCAAGGCACAGTACTAAACATTGAGACTTGAGATTGTGTTATATGCATTTCCTATTCATCTTTCACTCAATGTTTTTAAAGAGAGAGAGAGAAAGAATCAATTTTATTTACTTTTTCATCTGGTTTTTGTTGCTCCAACACTTAGTTGTATATGTGGTGCTGAGTTCGATCCTGGATCCTCACACGAGCCAGGCACGCACAATACCACTGAGCTACTGCTCCACCCCCCTCACTCAATCTTATGAATATTTTTTAAAATAATTTTTGACTTTAGATACTCCAAGGAATTAATGTTCAATTCTTTAACCACTCACCTTCTAAATTGCCCTCATCATAGTTACAAACTCCTCACATACACACTAATTAACTCAATTGTTGGTGGGTCATTCCATCTTCTAAACCATACATTTTTTCTTTCTCTTTCCACATTTTATTGGTGCATTAAAGTTGTACATAATAATGGCATTTGTTGTTACATATTTGAATATGTGAACAATATAATTTGGCCAATATCATTCCCCAGGATTTCCCCTCTCTCCTCTTCTTCCACTCCATGGACCCTTTACTCTACTGATCTCTAATGAGATGATAGAAAGGGAAATGATTAACCTTTCAAAAACTGATTATTCACCTTAACTATTAAAAGTCCGTAAAAATATTTCAACGTAATATGGCAAACGTGTTAGTTAATAACCTTAAAGCCTCTCCCCAAGAATAAACCTAGGTACATATTTCATAAAGATGAGGATAGTATTATAGAAATGTTTCTTTCTGATGATTTTTGTGTGATCTAAAAGTACTGATAACATAGTATCAAAAGCAGCAAAGCAATGAAAAATATGCTTGATAATTATAGGTCGACCTTGTGCATTACAAAAGGTCATTGCCCTGATGAACTGGGTTGTCTCAATGTCCTAAGATTATATATACACCAGACTCCAAGTCACTGTAATTTGACACAAGCTAATGATTCCCCAAGCTTAGATTTACAAAGTCATTCAGCAAAAAGATAAGGTATTGGTATCATAATGCTCCAAAACAAGAATAAAGAAAGGTCACTGATACCTGAAACATTTCAGTGATGTATTAAACCACACTACTTAAGTGAGATATTTTAGATTGACATCCCTGAAGAGCCCCCAGATTGAGATAAAGAAATAAACCATGTATTTATTCTCAAATTCAAAGATTTTGAAATGCAATAATATAAGAGATGCACATTTAATTTCTTAGGGATTGATTAGCAGCAATTACTTGTCAGCATATCCTATCATCAAGTCTATAAAAATGGTTTTCAATTTAATAGCCACTTGCACATTTCCTCCAATATTGAAGAACTATTAGTATGCATTATAAAGGTTGTTTTTTTTTTTAACTTTTCTGTAAGGATGCTTTTATGCTGTAAGGAAACTGGATGTTTTAGTCTGGAAACTTTTATACCCTGTTTTTAAGGACCAATATTCATGATTATTACAAAGACTATTTGGATTTAATTACTTTCTGTTCTTACAAAATAAGGTTTTATAGACTGCCAAATGTGTACGACTTTCAGCTTTTTATACTATTTTAATATTTTAGTCTTATTAATAACATGATTTGTACAGTCATTCTTATGCTGCTACAAGACAGCTTTAAAAAGTAAATATCACTATTTAAACAAATAAAACATTGAGTCTATTTGATATTATCTTTCTCCTATATTTATTTTTGAAATCCATAGCAAGTATATAAATATCTTTTGTTTCTAGGATCTAATTTCCATTGCAAGCAAAGCCAGAATGATCTGGTTATTCAGTGAAATAACATGCTGTAGGGGCTGTAATCAAAAGGGTTGGAACTGCTTCTGTGGAAGTGAAGACTTCAGTGGAAAAGCTAACGTTTCTGTCACTGGAGATTCTCTATTGCTTAACCTTTTGATTGATGATATTTTTATGACTAACAGAGGAATTACTCTCATCCTAACTAAACAAATTCAAATTGGCTTTTTGAAATGTAATTTGCAAGCACCCAAATCAAGCCTTCAGTCATTAGAATGAAGAATCAATACATTACCAAGATTTTTTTTTATTCCTTTAACATAGTCTTACATGTTGCAGGGATTCATTGTTACATATTCATGAAT